>CM031939.1:13463095-13711322 GCA_018703725.1 Brassica juncea
ATTTGAAGTCTAGGCGTCTGAGATGTTCAAGCAAATTCGCAAGTATGTGGGGGTCAAAAACGGTTATCTCGAATCTACGGCCAAAGATCCTTCCGAACTCAAAGATTTCCCCACGAACGACTACGGGGGAAAGATCGAGCACGGAAAACCCCGGACGGCAAGACGGTCTGGCGCCGGCGGCACGCGGGCGCGGGCCGGCCTGGCGCCGGCGGCACCCCGCCTGGCGCCGGCGGCACCCGTCACGCGGGGCCGGCCTGGCGCCGGCGCACGCGGGACGCCGGCCGCCTGCGCCGGCGGCACGCGGACGCCGGCCGCCTGCGCCGGCGGCACCCGGCCTGGCGCCGGCGGCACCCGTCACGCGGGCCGGCCTGGCGCCGGCGACACGTGGACTCGGGCCGGCCTGTCGCCATCGGCACCCGTCCCTCGTCCTTGCCGGTCGCACCCTGGCCTGGCCCCGGTCCGGCCCTCGTCCTGGTCTCGGTCCCATGTGCTCGGTCCGATCCCATCTTGGCTTGTTCGGATCAATCCTCGTGAGTTTGGTACAATCAAGGCTACGGAATAAACATCTTTCGATTCGGTTGGAATCATCCTCAATGTTTTACGATGGAAACTGGAGGGATTGGATTTCTCGTAGAAGATATCGTATAAAACAAAGATCGATTAACTTGAACATCGATCCTTTAAGCTATACGGTTTATTCTCCGAGAAAGATCATCTTTCCGAGAAATCGTATAAAACGTTTAACGACTTAAGACAAGTCCACAGACTTACTTACGATTTTTCAGAATTCAGGCCCAATCAGGCTATGACGGTTTTCCGATTTCCCGAAACGTCGGATAAACATCAAGTCATCGAAAGATAGCGGAAAACTCGAGGATGATTACGAGACGACGAAAATGGAACATTTCCTGAAGAGATAAGCTTGGGCCCAAAGGCGAGGCCCATCATCCTAAGGCAAACCGACCTAGGAGTGATATATAAGGAGAGCAAGAGCAGAGGAGAAGAGCATCCCGAAAAATCCGAGAATTAGACTTAGAGCATCCTGCTAGCTTAAGAAGAACTAGGGTTTAGGTGGTTAGACTAGCGGAGCAAGGCTTAGGACGTTTGCTGCCTGCAACTCTATACTTTTCTTTAAAATCGCAATCTCTTTGTCTTTCGGAGAATCCTTGTACTCATTTCTCTTATCTAATAAACGCCTTCGGGCAAATATTTCAATTCCCATTTTTTGTCTTCTGTTTACTTATCGATTTCGTGTGGCAACGCAGAGAATCCGGACCTTCAAGGAAAGTCGGGTTTACTTGGCTTTTCTCGCAATCTTACTTATCAGAAATTGATGGCGTGAATTTCGGTTCCCACAGTTTGGCGCTAGAAGGAGGGGGGACGGATTCTCTAACTCGAAAACCACCGATCGATCGAAGTTCAGTATGACTTCTTCGTCAGCCCGCAACATCGTATCTTTCGAGGATCGAGCAACGGCCCCGTACGGTCAAACCTCACAACGATCTCCTCGTAATAGAACTCACGATCCAGGATATTGACGTAGCAAGGGTATTAGTCGACACCGGATGCTCGGCTAATATTATCTACAAAAGCACCCTCGAGAGGATGGGCGTCGATCTAGCATCCTTACAGATGACCCCAGCCCAGTATTCGGACTCTCGGGAGAAATTATGACCCTCGGCTCGACTAACCTCCTAGTCAAAGCCGGGAGCGTCGCCAAAAACACGGAATTCCTGGTGATCGATGGTCCAACATCCTACAATGCAATAGTTGGAACTCCCTGGCTAAACTCCATGAGAGCGATCCCATCAACATTCCACCTATGCCTCAAGTTCCCAACGCCTTTCGGGGTCGAAACAATACATGGTAGTCACGGAGCAGCGCAGATCTACCTCGCTACCGAACTAAAACGGAAAAACTCTGAAATCGAAACCTCTCGGAAAAAGCAAACGATTCACGACTCGCCGAAAACCTTCTGGCAGTCCCAAAGAGCTGAGGCCCTGGAAGGGAAGCGTGAACCAACCTGCGAACCGGTGGTCTCAATTTGTCTCGACGATTCTTTCCCGGAACGGTGTGTCGAGATCGGAGCTAACCTCCGCGAACCAATAAAAGCAGAGCTCATCGCATGCCTCAAAAAGAACCTCAGTACGTTCGCGTGGGCTGCGGAGGATATGCCGGGAATTGACATTAGCGTAACATGTCACGAACTTAACATCGACCCAACTCACAAACCCGTAAAACAAAAGAGACGAAAGCAAGGACCTGAGCGTGCCACCGCAGTCAATGAGGAAGTCGAAAGACTCCTCAAAGTAGGGTCGATAACAGAAGTCAGGTATCCGGACTGGCTTGCCAACCCTGTCGTGGTAAAAAAGAAAAACGGCAAGTGGCGAGTCTGTGTCGATTTCACGGATCTGAATAAAGCCTGTCCAAAGGATTGCTTCCCGCTCCCACACATCGACCGACTGGTCGAAGCAACTGCGGGAAACAAGCTTCTGTCATTCATGGACGCTTTTTCCGGATACAATCAGATCATGATGAATCCCGACGACCGCGAAAAAACTGCATTCATCACAGACCGCGGAACGTATTGCTACAAGGTAATGCCTTTCGGTCTTAAAAACGCAGGTGCAATATATCAGCGACTCGTCAACAAAATGTTTGCCGAGCAACGCGGAAAAACTATGGAAGTATACATCGATGATATGCTCGTAAAATTTCTTGACGAACACGATCATATAGCCCACCTAGAGGAATGTTTTGCACGACTCAACCAGCATAACATGAAACTCAACCCGGAAAAATGTAGATTCGCGGTGGCATCGGGAGAATTCCTCGGATACCTCGTAACGTATCGCGGAATCGAGGCCAACCCTAAACAAATCGACGCACTGATAGATATGGCCTCCCCGAGAACCAAGCGAGAAGTCCAGAGGCTAACCGGAAGAGTCGCGGCTTTGAACCGTTTCATCTCGCGCTCCACGGATAAGTGCCTACCGTTTTACGAGACATTGAAGGGAAACAAGAAGTTCGAAAAGGTCCGAGCAATGTGAAAAAGCTTTCTAACAATTGAAACATTACCTGGCCACTCCACCAGTCCTCGCAAAAACCGGTGGAAGGTGAACCTCTTTTCCTCTATATCGCAGTTTCCGCAACGGCGGTCAGTGGCGTCTTGATACGAGAAGAACGCGGCGAACAAAAGCCAATCTTTTACGTAAGCAAGACGTTACTGGATGCGGAAACTCGATACCCTCTAATGGAAAAATTAGCATTCGCCGTCATAACCTCGGCAAGAAAACTAAGACCATACTTCCAGTCTCATACTATAGTGGTTCTCACCACGTTCCCGCTGCGGATAATCCTGCATAGTCCGAGTCAATCCGGTAGGCTCGCAAAATGGGCAATCGAACTGAGTGAATACGACGTCGAATATCGCCCAAGGACGTGTGCAAAGTCCCAAGTACTTGCGGATTTCTTGGTAGAGTTACCCACTTGAAACATGACTAACGAGGAACCAAACTCAACTTGGGTCCTCCACGTTGACGGATCTTCATCCAAACAAGGATCCGGAATCGGAATACGGCTCACCTCTCCTAACGGGGAAATCCTAGAACAGTCTTTCCGATTGGCTTTTCATGCTTCAAACAATGAGGCAGAATACGAAGCACTCATCGCAGGCTTGCGGCTGGCCCATGGGTTAAAAATTCGTAATATTCACGCCTACTGCGATTCTCAGTTAGTCGCCAATCAATACAGCGGAGAATATGAGGCAAGAGACGAAAGGATGGACGCATATCTAAAACTCGTCCAAGAACTGGCTCGAAATTTTGACCAGTTCGCCCTGACCAGAATTCCTCGCTCGGAAAACGTCCAGGCCGACGCCTTGGCTGCCCTCGCCTCAAGCTCAGATCCAGGGCTCCAAAGAGTAATCCCGGTCGAATTCATCGAGCATCCGAGCATCGGACCACCAGTGGTCGTCAGTCTAATCCAAGACGAGATTGAAGATGCGGAAGAAGTCGAGGATCAACCGGAAGCAGATGTGAAACCCGACCGAGTACGGCTGCGACAGCCCTTGGTTAGAACCAATCCGAGCCTATATCGTGAATGGAACCTTGACCGCCGAAAAATGGGCGGCTCGTAAAGTGAAAACCCAAGCGGCACGGTACGTCACGATAGAGGGAGAAATTTATAAGTGGTGTTTCTCTGGTCCTCTCATGGCATGCGCAGAAGGGGAAAGAGCGAGAAGAATCATGAAGGAGGTCCATTATGGATCGTGCGGAAATCATTCTGGCGGAAGATCTCTCGCGGTCAAAATCAAACGCCACGGTTATTATTGGCCAACCATGGTAAAAGACTGCGAGAAATTCGCCCGGAAGTGCGAGAAATGCCAAAGGCATGCTCCAACAATCCATCAACCCGCGGAGATCCTCTCCTCAATCTCGTCCCCCTATCCTTTCATGTGATGGTCCATGGACATCGTCGGACCTATGCACCCATCAAAACAAAAGCGCTTCCTCCTAGTCCTTACGGATTTCTTTTCCAAATGGGTAGAAGCAGAATCCTACGCAAGTATCAAAGACACACAAGTCGAGAACTTCGTCTGGAAACATATCATAACTAAACATGGGGTCCCGTACGAAATCGTAACAGATAATGGATCTCAATTTATCTCTACTCGATTCGAAGCATTCTGCGAAAAATGGAAAATACGACTTACAAAGTCAACTCCCAGATATCCGCAATGCAACGGACAGGCAGAAACCATCAACAAAACCGTCCTTGACGGGCTCAAGAAACGCCTAGACGCCAAGAAGGGGAGATGGGCAGAGGAGCTCGAAGGAGTCCTTTGGTCGCATCGTACAACCCCAAGACGGGCTACGGGTGAAACTCCATTCACCCTCGTTTACGGAACGGAATGTATGATCTCCGCGGAAGTTGAATTTCCCGGAGTACGGAGAAGATTCCTCCCCGAAAGAGAGGATTTAAACGACGCTATGATGCTGGACAATCTCGATCTCGTCAATGAGCGCCGCGACCAGGCACTCATTCGAATCCAGAATTACCACCACGCTGCCGCAAGGTACTACAACTCGAACGTACGCCATCGCAGGTTCAAAGAAGGCGATTTAGTCTTACGCAAAGTCTTCCAAAACACTGCCGAACGAAACGCAGGAAAACTGGGAGCAAACTGGGAAGGACTGTAAACACCCCCGAACCGTTCTAGGTATAGTTCAAACCACCGGCCAACAATCAAACAAGAACATGACCGATGGACCAATTTTCTACCAAGGTTCTGGAGCGCTACATGACGGGCTAGGGCGTTCCGGCCAAGGTCACAAAGAGTGCAATTCATGACTAAGCCAGTTCGACCACTAACACGTCCCGGTACATCTTTGAACTTCCAGGATGAATACTAAGTAAGGAATGGTGTGCAACCCTTAGTATCTCATCTCTCAGCCCTTGTCCTTTTGGAACGGTGATCCGTCCATTGATAAGCAAAGTTCCATCTTCCGCCAAGTAGTATCCAGCATTATTTGGTCCGGCTTGCCCTCTTAGTTCTTCAGCAATCTTTTGTAGTTTCTCGTCTTTAAGTTGCTCCTCTCGGATCTTCTGAATCAAGCTGGCCTGATTCATTGCTTGTACTCCCAATGGTTCACTGGTTTGTCCCTCCAAAACGACCAACTTCACTTTCTTCAGCTCTTGGTTCAACAGCTCCACTTCTTTTTCCATATCAGCATCCATCTTCCTTCGACTTAAGGCATCCGCAACCACATTCGCTTTACCAGGATGGTAGCGAATCTTTAGATCATAGTCAGCCACGAATTCCATCCATCTACGCTGACGCAGGTTGAGCTCTGGCTGGGTGAAGAGGTATTTAAGACTTTGGTGGTCGGTGTATACCTCCACTTCTTCTCCGTACAAGTATGATCTCCGAATCCGCAAAGCGAATACCACGGCCGCTAGCTCCAAGTCATGTGTGCTATAGTTATCTTCATGCTTCCGTAGTTGCCGCGAGGCATATGCAATGACTCTCCCGTCTTGCATTAACACACAACCTAACCCAACTCGTGAAGCATCCGTGTAAACCATGTAAAGTTTACCTTGCTCGGGCAAAGCTAACACAGGTGCACTTGTCAGAGCTTCCTTCAACTTCTTGAATGCCTTCTCCGTTTCTTCCGCCCATATAAAAGGAACTCCTTTGCCGGTCAGTTTAGTTAAAGGCTTTGCAATGGAGGAAAAGTCCTTAACAAACTTCCGGTAATAACCCGCGACTCCGAGAAAACTCCTCACTTCCGTCACTGTGGTAGGTCGAGGCCATTCTCGTATGGCTTGGACCTTATCTGGATCAGAAGCAACGCCCTCTCCTGATACTATATGACCAAGAAATCCTATCTCTCTCTTCCAAAACGAACATTTGCTAAACTTAGCAAACAGCTTCTGATTTCGTAACCTCTCCAAAACCAGTTTCAAATGCTCTTCGTGCTCTTCCTTACTTCTTGAATACACCAGGATGTCGTCAATGAAAATGATCACGAACTTGTCGAGGGTAGTCATGGAACACTTCATTCATCAATCGCATGAAAGCTGCAGGGGCGTTGGTGAGACCAAAGGGCATAACAACGAACTCATACTGCCCGTATCTCGTCCGAAATGCTGTCTTCATGATGTCTGACTTGGCAATAGAAATTTGATGATATCCTGATGCCAAATCAATCTTCGAAAACCAACTAGCTCCCTTAAGTTGGTCCAACAGCTCATCTATCCTCGGAAGAGGATACTTGTCTTTTATGGTGATGTTGTTGATACCGCGATAATCGATACACAACCTCATGCTTCCATCCTTCTTTTTCACAAATAGAACAGGAGCTCCCCAAGGTGAAGAGCTTGACCGGATGAATCCCTTTTCCAATAGATCTTCCAATTGTTTCTTCAGCTCAGCCAACTCCGCAGGTGCCATTCGATACGGTGCCTTAGCTATAGGTTTTGCTTCAGGCTCCAAAGTAATAGTAAAGGGATTACTCCGAGGTGGAGGTAATTCCTTTAATGGCGCAAAGACATCCTCAAACTCCTGGACCACTTTTATATCTTCGATCTTAACTTCATCGTTTGTGGCTCCTCCACTAACCGATAAAGTTACCAAATACACTTCCCCGTCTTGAAGCAAATCTTGTACTCTCAAAGCTGCCACCAATGACACTGTCATACTAGGACTGATTCCGTAGTATACCATCTCTGAACGTTTGCCTCTGCCAAACAACAGCCTTCCCTTTTCACAATCGATCTGAACTCCATATCTCGATAACCAATCCATTCCAAGGATTACTTCGTACCCTTCCAAAGGCACGACTAACAAATCTGCCACGAACTCTTTCTCTTGAATGATCAAAGGAACATTCTTGATACACTGATGCGCTTGAAGGGTTCGGTCTGCAGGGGTCAAGACTGCCACGTTTACCCTGTCAACCAAAAAGCAATCCCAAAATTGGGCAGCCACCTTAGGGGTCACAAAACTATGTGTTGCCCCTGAGTCGAACAATACATGTGTGGGTTTACCAGCAACATGTATGGTTCCTGCCACAGTAACTCAATCAACAATATCTCAATCACAGAAATACTAATCAAGACTCACACAATCAACAATCACAATCAAAATATTTCTAAACGCGCAACCTAGCGATCAAGCAATCTATACCTAACCGGAATCCTAAATAAATTCCAACAACTTAATCTACACAAAGTTCATGCAATAAAAAGAGGAGGTTTAACACCCACAATACCTGTGATGGGACCCTTAGACGGTCCTGCATTGTCCGGGTTTTCTATACCTAAGGCATAAACTCTACCTCCAAGGTTTTGCTTCTTTGGTGCTGGCTCAATTGCTGGACGGCTAGGAGGAGCTCGGATCGCGAGAGGGGTCGCAGGGATTGGCTTGTTTGGACATGACGATGCATAATGGCCCTTCTTGAAGCAAGAGTAACAAGTGATGTCTTCCATCCTTACCGTTGAAAAACCCTGCTGGTTGCTTCGCTGATTGCGAGGACAGAACCTTGAATTGTGTCCCGGTTGACCACATATGTAACAGACCCTAGAGTTACCCCGATTGTTGACTTGGCCTCCAGATCCTCGGCCTTTGCCTTTGTTAAATCTTGGACCCTTGTTGTAATTTGGTCTTTCTCCTTGGTTGAAATTCGTGTGTCCACCAGAATGTTGTGTAACCTTTCTTTCCACCTCTAATACATCCTCAACATTAACGGCCTTTTCCACCAGATCCGATAAGCTGCTAAAGTTTCTCCCAGCTAATCGACTTCCAAGCTCCGGCTTTAATCCGTACATGAAGTTACGGATCATAGTTCCTTCATCTTCACGTCCATCAAAAACATGTCGCCTCAGCCTTGTGAACTCAGAATCATAGCTCCTCACTGGCCTATCTCCTTGAACAAGGTTCATAAACTGACGTTCCAACCGATGCTTTGCTTCAGGAGGAAAGTACTTCCTCTCGAACTCTCCCTTGAATGATTCCCATGATGTGATGGTATGTCCACGCTGCCTTTCTATGCTGTCCCACCATCCTGTTGCGTCTCCCTCCAGATAGTACACTGCGATCTTCTTCTTGTATTCTTCTGGGCACTCCATGGCTTCAAAATTCTTCTCCATCATAGTAATCCACTTGTCGGCTTCAATAGGATCTGATCCTCCTTTGTATTTGTGGGATCCAGTGTTCTTCATGGTAGATAACAGCTTGGAAACTTCAGGAGTATGAGTATGTGTGGCCTGGTTACTTAACGCCTTGGTCATCACGTCATGTAAAAGCTTCAGGGTGTTTTCTGCTCCTTGATCTTGTGGTCTTTCTGTGCCATGGTTCTGATCTGGCCTTGGGTTTGATTGAACGGATTGATCATGCTGATGTCTCTGGGCCCAAATACGACTTGGACTAATGCTCGACAAACTGTCTTCTCGGTTAACTCGGGTTCTGTTACCATACATCGGAAACGATCTTGTTCTCTGAGGAGGACTCTTATCATGTGCAAACATCTCACTAACGCCATTGCCATTACCATGGTCTGATCTGTAGCCCAATCCTCTTCCAGTCGAATCCCTACCCTCTCCCCAAATCCAATCTCGTCCATCATTACCTATCCCGCGATTAGCCATCTGCACGCAAATAAAAGGGTAAGTCCTAATCCTATATAACTAAACACGGGAAGTGGCTGGTTTCCTAAAGCATCTTTTTGCGACTCTTTTGACTCGATAAAATCATTGAAAGCACTTGTGTCACACATGGACGAAACCATGCTCTGATACCACCTCTGTAACACCCCCGAACCGTTCTAGGTATAGGTCCAACCACCGGCCAACAATCAAACAAGAACATGACCGATGGACCAACTTTCTACCAAGGTTCTGGAGCGCTACATGACGGGCTAGGGGCGTTCCGGCCAAGGTCACAAAGAGTGCAATTCATGACTAAGCCAGTTCGACCACTAACACGTACCGTCAGATCAAGGCCTAAGACTTCTCAACCCGTACCTCAATCTGACGTTGTGTTAGCTTGGACAAAGCTAATATCAGATACAACAAGGCATTTACATAAAACATCGATTTATTTATCAAACATGAAACATGGTTCGCAAAACACAACTTATTTATACAAGTAGTGGCTAGCCAAAAGAGTAAAAATACATACTTATAGTCTGAAAACGTCGCAAGCAAAAAGATGAAAATACTACACCAGCCGGCCTAACTTCCCGCGACCTCTACAAGCTCTACTGGTCACCTGAAAACAACAAAGAGTGAGGAGTGAGTAATCTAGCATTACTCAGTGAGTTACAATCCCCAACTAACAAATACAACCCCTCGCTATCCCACCCCAAACAAATCTAAAGCGAGAGGTTCACCTAATAACATAAATTAATAATACTTATAATAAGCAATCAGAAATCCGCAGCAGAAAATAATACGAGTAAAATATCGATACTATAAGATAGTCTTTAAAACTCGTAATCAATAAACTAGGGTTTACCAAACCCTTAACATAATATAATATATCTAGGGCCCGGTGATGTTAGGTTCCTCCTTCATTATCGGCAATATCCTATCTCCCTACCACGAAGGCTAGAAGAAGGAACTTTCAACCGACCGCGGCCCACAGTCATTCGGGTCACCGCGCGACAGCCCACAGTCCTTCGGATCACTGCCACATTACACCGTCGTGTAATAACTCAGCCTTAGGCCATGACCCCGTCTCTCTGAGTCTTCCCGATCCAGCAAATAAGGGGTTTCCTTGAACCCGCCGGGTACGAGGTCTGAAGGAACGCTAACTCACCCACTATATGCCTAGCAATGGCGGGTTACGCGCATGCTGTCGGCCAATATATAAATAATACTAAACCCGGTAATATAACCGAGGTTCCAAGCAATAATCACAATCAACACAATCAACCACATTCTAGACTATAGATGAAAGACTAATTCCAGAATATCTAACTACCGCAACCTAGCGATATCATCTAAGCATTCAACGTTCTCTAACCAATCAACCTAACAATTAGCATGCTACTACGATTCTCAAACAATAACTAAGCATGCTATTAACTAATCAAGCTAACCATTACTATTAAGTAAACAAACCGTTACTTATTTTAGACCTGGCCCCCTGCCATGATCCAACTTCCAAGTAACGGGAACCTGCATGAAAACAGCTTAACAAACAATTGATTATAACTCACAGTTTTTGGTTGACCGTGGCCTTGACCCCGTGTCCGTCTTCTGCGATCCGAACCCTTTTCTTGACCTTCACAAGTAGACCCACGTCTGGACTGATCTTCACTTGAGTAGAACCTTCTTCAGATGTCGACTCAAATCGGGCAGAGTAACTGTTCTCGAAAACTCTCAAAAACTGCCGAAAAAGGATCGAAAATGATCGAAACTCTAACTTTCTTTTTCTACTTTCTCTCTCACGTTTTTCACTGACTTTCAGGTGTGCTAGATGGTTTGAAATGAGCTGGGTTCGTGGGGTATTTATAGGAAGCAGCAACCAATCAGAAACAAGCCGTGTGGCAGCCCGTGTGTCGCTTCGCATGGCTCCGGACGCATGCGTCGCGGCACCTCGTGCTCCACATGTCTGGCTGCATGACCAGGATGTCATGCCAGATGACACCACGCCCTCCACATGTCTGATACACATCCTGGTTACATGCAAGTCGACACCACAGCTCACACATGTCGCTCAGCATGCTTCAATCGCAGATAGCGCGGCACCTCGTGCTTCTGTGTGTCACTCCGCATGTTGTGATCATTTGGGCTTCAACACCTCGTGCTTCCCTTGCCAGCTACCCTGCCAGGCAGTTGACACCACGTCCTACAAATGTCTGAAGGCATGGCCTGCTTACATGCACTTTGACACCACATCGGCCACATGTCGATCAGCATGCCTCAGTCGCAGGTTGAGCGGCACCTCGTGCTTCTATGTGTCACTCAGCATGCTGTGATCTCCTGAGCTTCAACACCTCGTACTTCCCTTGCCAGCTACCATGCCAGGAAGTTGACACCACGTCCTTATCTCATAGATCAAGCCACCTCGAGCTTCTCGGTCCATTCGACTGATTCCGGCCCTTCCGGTGAATTTTCGACCCGCGATCAATCCCGAATATTTTTCTACGCCCGTTCTGATGAGCTGAATATTTTTAATAAACTCCAAAATATTTCTGACCTTGATGGAAAATATTTCCCGAGTCTCCGGCTTCTTCGAAAAATCCCAAAATACCGAAATCAGGGTTTTTGTTTGATTTCGGATTTTCCCGTCGTGCTTCGATTCCCGTCGTGCTTCGAAAAATTTTTATTCTTCCAACACCTCCGGCTTATCAATCTAACACCTTCTCCAACAGGGCCGAGCAGCTTAAGGTTCCTTCACGATCAATTCTTCGACCACTTTATTAATAATAATTTTTTTTAAGGGTTCCTACAAGGACCGTACAAAGTCATAAAAGTAGTCCGACCAGGCTCATACCAAATCGCAAACATGCAAGACGTCAAAATCCCGAGAACTTGGAATGCGATGCACCTCAAAAAATACTACCACTAAACAATAAAACGTGGTACAAAAGAACTACGAGTTGGCTTGATCCCTAGACAAGGGTACGTAGGCAACTCGCCAATCGGCGGATTCAGCTATCCCCCCAATTTAAAAAGGGGGGGAGTGGGTACGTATACTCGTATACTCCCACAAATTTCGAAGACTCTAAAATTTTCGAAACTTTTTCACGACATTTTCAAAATCAGCCGAAACCGCCACAACAACGGATCTAGTATCCACTAAGCGATTATCACATCCAAAAACAAATCCCGGATGGCCAACACTTCACGAAGCACTGTGAATGTAGACGCTTCTCCCTGGGTCAAACTTACGCGACCCCTTGGTCCCGCGTCCAAAATGGAAACAACAGTTTTCTGGCTGCGAACATTCGCAAAAGACATCCCCAAAGCCCGCAAGCGTTTCGACACGAGATGCGGCATAAGGAAAAATCAACCTTCAGCACTGCAAGACGTCACTAACGCTTGAAGGACATTTTTTTCCGCAAAACATTGCAGACGAAATCTTTGTCTCTGAACATACAAACGCACCTCAAAACGGTATCATTTCGTTGTTGTTGATCACAACAAACGAACTCTAACGTCCTAAACAGACAAATAGCCGCCCTTCAAGGGGTAGGCTCTCTTACATCCGACAAGGATAAACATAGCGCACTATACAAGAAATCCAAAATTTTGGTCTAGCTCTTCGTAAAGGAAGTAGCTCGACTCACGCCCAAACAAATCATATAAGCCGACAACAATTCGCGAATTTAAACGGTACGAGTCAGGTTAAAATCGCAAACAGGCAAAACGAAAGCCGATTTGTCATCGCAAAGCCTCAGTCCGAGAGTAAACCTAGGTCTTGCCCTAAACCCAGCCACGCTGGATCTTGACATCTCACAGACATAGTATGGTATACGAGATCCAAAAATTTGTCTCTTCACTTAAGCCTATTCGTTTCACGAGTTTTTCGCGTAAATCGGTAAACCGCGGAAAATCTCGCTTTATGCAGACAATAGGTACGGTGATCATCGGGGAACTAGGAATGAGACGACAACTCACACCCTCTTTCTCATACTTCAAAAAAACTGAAGTTCATAAATAATCGAAAACGTTTCATAGATTGTGACTGCCGAAATTCAAACAAAACCCCAAAAAAGGGGCAGGGATTCGAAGCCACCAACGGCCAGTCCCGGTAAATACATCATGTCCTCATAAACGGCCGAAACACATAAAAAACGAAATCCCAGAAGGGATTGATAAACCTAGACGCTCCCAGGAGCGTCATCTTCATCCTCACTCGCGACAGGGACAGCCTCGCCGTCGCCTCCCTCAGTCGCATCACCACTACCCGCCTCGTCCGCGCCAATCTCGCAATCTTCTCCCGTGTGCTCCTGATCTTCTGAGTTTTCAGAGGTCGGAGCTAGGGTGCATTCGGCTTGCAGGCCGGCGAGGATCGAATCGAAATCTCCCTCGATGGCCGCCCACTCTCCTTTACAGGACGATAATATGGCTTCCTCCAAGTCCAAAGACGGGGCCTCGCTACCTTGAAGCAACTCGAGCTCATTCAAACTCCCCTCGATCCCCGCTAAAGCCAAGTCCCTCTTGCGGATGGCTATCAAGGACTCAAACAGGATGGCCATCCTCGTCAGACGACCAAAGAAGTCGTCGCTGGCATTGGCAACCTCCGAGGATCTACGGGCGTTCATCTCCTCGTGAGCCTGCACCTTCTCCTGAAGACGGCGGACTTCCGAGGATTTACTCCTCTTCTCTTTCTTCACCTTGAGTAACGAACTCGCGGTCTTCCCAAGGTCGCGCTCAAGATCGCTGATACGAACCTCAAGCTGGGACGTCTAGGCAGCATGGGTGTCCTCGACAGTCTGCAATGCAGCCCTAGTACGCTTCAGCGCTTCCTGCGACGACTCCAGTTCCTTCGATAGACGAATGACTTCCGACCCGCACTCGCCAAGCATTCCGTCAATCAGCGACACAAACTGCCCGCAAAAAGGAAGGAGTAAGTATCATCGTAAAAAAGAAAAAGGTGCAAGAATTGCGGACAAATTAAAATCGAACCTTGGAACGATGACGCGCCAACGGCTCTGAGAGTTCGCTTTCCTCGCTCTTCGCACCCCGCTTCTTTTTCGCTCCGGACGCCGCGCCAGCCCTTGCCCTTCCCTTGGGCAACAGCGCGGCACCAGCCGCTGGCAGTCCCAAGACGAGTTCCCTCTTCGCCGGGGGAAGAGGTGCAGATTCTATCGCGTCCTCTCTTCCGGAGATCACGATCGGAGCAGTCGAAGAACCCGAGGGATGGATCTGAACATCAAGAGTCTGTTCAGGAACAATAACCCCTTCTGTAGACGGAAGGGCATCGGATGGGACTTTGGGGCTGGGAACCGAAGGAGCAGGCAAAGGAGTTGGAGCCGCGGAAGGAACATCGGGCGTCTCAGTCCTCCCCCGCTTTGAGTCTTTCGCATCACTACGCCGGGATAGCTTAGCCTTGAAAGAATCAAACCCATCAACCAGGGACGGAGTAGCCTCCTGAACGGCCTGAACGGCCGGAGCTTGACTGGCCGGAACCGACGGAGCTTGGCCGGCCTCGCCCATCTCAACATCAGAATCACTCTTTTCAACTTGGGATGAAGACATTTTCTTTCTTGAGAGAGAAGAAGAGAGAATTTGAAAAGATGTGAAGAATGAGAAGGGAAGGCTGGCTATTAATAAGAAAAAAGGGAGGTGATGACACAGGTTTCCTGCGGAAAAATCCTTAGCCGAAAATTTCGATTTTCAAAAAATTCAAATCACTCGCCCGCAAAATCGTCTCCGATCTTACGAGCTGGGGGGCTAACTGTTGGGGTCAAAAACGGTTATCTCGAAATCTACGGCCAAAGATCCTTCCAAACTCGAAGATTTCCCGCACGAACGACTAGCGGGGGAAAGATCGAGCAGCGGAAAACCCACGGACGGCAAGACGGCCTGGCGCCGGCGGCACCCCGGCCTGTGCGCCGGCGGCACCCGTCACGCGGGCCGGCCTGGCGCCGGTGGCACCCCGGCCTGGCACCAGCGGCACGCGGGATGCGGGCCGGCCTGGCGCCGGCGGCACCCGTCACGCGGGCCGGCCTGGCGCTGGCGGCACCCCGGCCTGGCGCCGGCGGCACGCGGGACGCGGGCCGGCCTGGCGCCGGCGCACCCGTCACGCGGGCCGGCCTGGCGCCGGCGGCACGCGGACGCGGGCCACCCTGGCGCCGGCGGCACCCGTCACGCGGGCCGGCCTGGCGCTGGCGGCACCCCGGCCTGGCGCCGGCGGCATGCGGGACGCGGGCCGGCCTGGCGCCGGCGGCACCCGTCACGCGGGCCGGCCTGGCGCCGGCGGCACGCGGGACGCGGGCCACCCTGGCGCCGGCGGCACCCGTCACGCGGGCCGGCCTGGCGCCGGCGGCACCCTGGCCTGGCGCCGGTCCACGGCCCTCGTCCTGGTCTCGGTCCCATTGTGCTCGGTCCGATCCCATCTTGGCTTGTTCGGATCAATCCTCGTGAGTTTGGTACAATCAAGGCTACGGAATAAACATCTTTCGATTCGGTTGGAATCATCCTCAATGTTTTACGATGGAAACTGGAGGGATTGGATTTCTCGTAGAAGATATCGTATAAAACAAAGATCGATTAACTTGAACATCGATCCTTTAAGCTATACGGTTTATTCCCCGAGAAAGATCATCTTTCCGAGAAATCGTATAAAATTTTTAACGACTTAAGACAAGTCCACAGACTTACTTACGATTTTTCAGAATTCAGACCCGATCAGGCTATGATGGTTTGTCCGATTTCCCGAAACGTCGGATAAACATCAAGTCATCGAAAGATAGCGGAAAACCCGAGGATGATTACGAAGACCGACGAAAATGGAACATTTCCTGAAGAGATAAGCTTGGGCCCAAAGGCGAGGCCCATCATCCTAAGGCAAACCGACCTAGGAGTGGGTATATAAGGAGAGTAAGAGCAGAGGAGAAGAGCATCCCGAAAAATCTGAGAATTAGACTTAGAGCATCCTGCTAGCTTAGAAGAACTAGGGTTTAGGTGGTTAGACTAGCGGAGCAAGGCTTAGGACGTTTGGCTGCCTGCAACTCTATCTTTTTCTTTAAATCGCAAATCTCTTTGTCTTTCGGAGAATCCTTGTACTCGTTTCTCTTATCTAATAAAATGCCTTCGGGCAAATATGTCAATTCCCATTTTTTGTCTTCTGTTTACTTTATCGATTTCGTGTGGCAACGCAGAGAATCCGGACCTTCAAGGAAAGTCGGGTTTACTTGGCTTTCCTCAGCAATCTTACTTATCAGAAATTGACGGTGTGAATTTCGGTTCCCACAAGTATTGGGATGGTCTCAAGAATATGAACATGATGTTGGTGGTTCCACTGTTTTTGATCCTTCCAACAAGCTGGAGCTTGCAAAGATGTGTTTTGAGGAGTTGTATGGAGCAGACAGTGTCGAGTACAAGGAGATGCATGACTCGTTGATTGGTGTGTTGAGAAGTTTGTTCAAGGAATACAGTGCAAGACATGGCAGTGGTGGTGATCCGGGTGACAGTTCATCTCAGTCCAAAGAGAAGTCAAAAGACCAGTGTATCGAAAAGATGGACCTAGTTGACGATAGTGCTGGTTATAAGAGGATGAATGTTAGGTACAAGCAAAAGCTAAACAAGATTGGTGTTAGAGAGAAAAGGGATGAGTTGGAAACTTACCTCAGAGAAAGTGTGGTGAACCCAGATTTGATGATAGGAGTGGAGTTTGATGTGCTCTCATGGTGGAGGAAAAACACTCTGAAGTTTCCTGTCCTATCTCAGATTGCTCGGGATGTTCTTGCAATGCAAGTATCATCAATTGCTTCTAAGAGTGCTTTTAGCACTAGTGGTAGGATTCTTGAGCCGCATAGGAGTTGCCTAACTCATTATACGGTGCAGGTTCTTATGTGTACTGAGCAATGGATGAAACAGGACTTGAAGATGGAGTCAATGCAGCTTACAAATGCTCAGGTTCTCTCTTATCTAGAAGAAGTTGACAGGCTTGAAAGAGGTAAAAAAAATTTGATTTCATTCGCCATTTACTTTGTGATAAATGATTCTATTCAAAGGCTTTGTTCTTTACTTCTTTTTACAGAGAATGAAACAGCCACAGTCCCTCAAGAAGACCAGGTCCCTGTCCCTGAATCAGACTAAGTCGAGACTCTCAAGAAGCTCAAGCAGTAAACGATTCCCTTTTTTATGTTTGGATTTTGAACTTTTGCATCTGTTTCTTTAGTACTATGGTTTGTTTTTCATTTTGGTTCTCGATTTCCACATTTTGAACACAAGGAAGTTATGTTTTGTTGTTTAATTATGAATGTTTGTTTTCGGATGTGATCGGATTAATGAGTTATTTTCGGTTCAATGCAGTTTATTTCGGTTAATTATAGTTACTTTCAGTTACAAAACCCGGACTCGAACCGGATCCATTGTTCCTTCGGAACTTAGCGGATCTTATATTGAAGTACCGGTCCGATCCAAACCCGTTACATTCCAAACAGAGTCCATACTGAAAGTGTATATAATCCGAATGGGGCGTCTAAGCTAAGATCGAAAAATCCGAAAACCCGTTTCCCCCTAACAGAACCCGATTGGGGACCGAACGCTCAGGCCTACCTTGAACAAACTTCTCAACACACCAATCAACGAGGCATGCATCTCCTTGTACTCGACACTGTCTGCTCCATACAACTCCTCAAAACACATCTTTGCAAGCTCCAGCTTGTTGGAAGGATCAAAAACAGTGGCAACCACCAACATCATGTTCATATTCTTGAGACCATCCCAATACTTGTCGAATTTCTTGAACATCTCAGACGCCTTAGACTTCAAATCAGGATCTGAACTGCTGCTGAGACCTATCAGATTGGTTGCTATCGTCACTATCTCACCATAACATTTATGTGCGTTGAGAGAGGTTGAAGCTGATACCACCAGTGTTGAGTTATAGAATATCATGAGGAACTGGCATAGCTTATCAATGGCTTTCCAATTCCTAAACTAAGGAGGACCGATCCTCTTTGCTCCATTCTCTATCTCGCAGAAATAATCGTTGTACAACCTGTCTTCTGCCTCCATCTTGTCGAATGCCACCTTGAACTTATTGGCTGTTGTCAGCATCAGATAGGTGGAGTTCCATCTTGTCTTGACATCCAACGGTAAGCTGCCTCTTGTAATCTTGCCTGAATCGACCTTACACTCAAAGGACCTTAACATGTTTGTGTGTGACCTAACATAGGAGATAGCATTCCGAATTGCAGCCACGCTGTGATCTACCTCAGCCATTCCATCTCTGACAATCAAGTTTAACTAAGGCAAATGCAGTATGAAACTTCCTCAGAGCAGAACTATTTACAGAAGCATTGTCTACTGTTATACAGAACACCTTCTCGATTCCCCCATTCAGCCAAACATTCTAGTAAAACAGAAGCAATGGTCTGACCTTTATGATCTGTGATGTGCTTGAATCCTATGATCAGCTTGTTCAACCTCCAAAACGCATCAATATAATGCACAGTGACAACCATATAACTAGCCCCTGCAAAGAAGATACAGCGAGATTAATATCAAACTATAAATTGTGTATTGATCAAAGCTACTACCTGTTGTTTGGGAAACCCAAATATCAGTAGTGATAGACACTCGTTGTTTATTACATGAGGACCATTTCTGCAGTGCCTCTTTCTTTTCAACGTACATCTTGACAATGTCTTTTGTCGATGATCTCTTGAATGAGGAGTGTAGTTTGCCTACAAAAAATCAAATCACACCAGATTAATCATAAGAAAATGAAACATTAGATGAACAACATATATAAGATGTATTTAAGCTAACCTTGTTACAGAAATGCTTCCAAACCGCGCTTTCAACAAATGCTAAAGGCAGCTGTCCCAAAACAAGCATCTCATTTGTTGCTTCTCTAAACATAGAATCCGTGAATCTAGCCTTCTTTAGCTTCCCTTCCTTCTTAATAACATCCTGTTTATCAGCTTGGCCAGCTTTCCACGCCTTATGTTCCTTGCAAATTTCATGATGCTTCTTCAGGTTTGATGTCCCTGATGAGGTGAGACACGAGAATTCCTTCTGGCAGTAGTTCATACGCACATGTCTCTGTCCTCCTTAGTCCTTGTGAAATGCTCCCACATTTCTGACCTTGCTGGGAGAATCCTTTTAGCTCGACTTGGTTGAGAAGTCGCTCCACTAACAACTGGAGTTGCCTTCCTTTTCACTCGGTTACTGTCTGGAGTTTGCAAGTCTCCCTCATCATCTTTGTTACGAGTTTCTCGATCAAGAGAAGAATTTGAATCCATCTGCAAGTGCAAGAACAAGAAAAAAAACAGTTTAGAAATCACACACAAATAGACATAACAAAGAAGAAATTCAATTAATAAAGATAAACTATCCTATATATATTTCGAAACCAAATTGATCAAAGCTATAAACTGTACTCGAATTTGAAACCAAATGCTGAAATTCTAATCACTGTCGAAACTAAAGGTATAAATCGTAATCGATGCCTAAACAAAGCTATCCCACACTTGTCAATGATCAAATAAAAATATCAAAACTTAATAGATGAAAACACAAAATCTCGTATTGGTTTTGAACTTAGAGGATACGAACCTGTGATTGATTGTTAGAGGATGCGGATGGAGTACAAGACTGAGAGATTGGGACATTTATAGTGGCCATTTTGAAGCTTTTGCAGCGCATGCGGGATTGAATCGAGGAGCCTCGTTTGGGAACTAGGGTTCGCCGCACCGTAAAGGAAGAGGAAGGGCCGAAGAGGAGGAGAAATCGAGGAATTCTTATTGGAACTAATGACACCTCACCAACAAAATTATTAAACATATAATATCGGTTTTCAACGGTTATTAGTATGGATCATGGTTCTCCACCGAACCGATCCGTTGTCCAAATTATTGGAAATGTAGCACCCAACCGGGTATTTTGCCAGAACCGTTACCGTACCGGTACCGACAATTTGGATCGGGTTAAGGTGCGAGTTTCGGTTACGGTTAATTACGCCCAGGCCTAGCTCTTGCAAACACAAATTTAGAACTTTCTGGTATTTGATTTTACATTATACTTTGCATATTAATATTACATCACCGTTTATAATTGGTTCTGAATCTTCAAACTATTCAAAACTGCAGCATCAACAAGACTTGTGTTCCGTTCCCTCATAGAGCCAGTCTGTCATGGTGGTCACAACCATCAATCCAAAATTATTTGGAGGTATGGTTATTTTATTTTAAGTATAAAACATGTTCGCTATTTTACTTGACGTATATTGTTTTGTTTGTTTTTACCTACTCAGACCGTAGTTGGTCGCCTCCTCCGCTTGATCGTACTACTCATACCATAGTTAACCGCCTCCTCTGCTTTTGGGATTTTCGCAACATCAATAAAGATGGTGAATTTATAGGAATCACTCTTCTCTTCCTTTGATGAAAAGGTAAGGACATCTTCGATCTATCAAACTTATCTCATAGAAATGTCTTTAATCGATTGTCTGATTCTTGCTTGAAATATAATATCTGTTTGAATTTGCAGCATTCCGTGATCTGTCGTCGTCTCATACACGGTCTTTGAGATTCTCTTCCGTCAAACCTTAGATCACTCCTTCGAAACTGTTTTCCTCTACTGCAACTGCTGCTCCCCGCACCGGCCACCAAATCTTTCTTTTAGCCGAGCATTGCTACCATCAAAGCTTTCACAACCAGGTACGCCGCCAGTCTCACGTTTTAAAAAAAACTACCAAAAAATAAGTAATAGTTTATATCAAATGCTTTCTTGCTAAATTCTGTTTTTAACTCTCTGTCTGCCCATCTTGCGAATCTGATTAAACAGATGCTTTGGTAAACTTTTGTAGGGAATTAACATTGTATGTGTATATATATATATATAGATTTCTACTGTTTAGCGCTTAAGAGGTGCGGCAAGCAGAGATTTTCCCATGTGTAGAGACAATGATAGAGATTCAAAAGAAAGAACTTGTGACAACTGGAGCCATACCTCTCCAAGTAAACCGACCAGGTAACTTTGTCTATATTATGATTTTTAAATTTTAACAAATATTGTATGCCTTATCTGATGTCTTCTCAATGGCCTTTGTAAAGCTCGGACCATCACTGTGCTGCAGAAAAATGGATGGCATTATCTTTCTTGCACTGGTTGCACCAGTTGGACAAATCACAGACTTTGCTCCGGCTCAACAAATGTGCGTCACCAAACATGTGTTATCAGATTCTGATAAGTCATATTTAGTCTCAGCTATAACAATATCTACCTTTGACTAACAGATCCAACTTAGCACACTGGCACCGTCTTGAACTAGCTGGGGAAGATGGTGAAGACAGTGCTACGCTTGTCGTGTTTGACACAAAGATGACGTAACTCACCAAGATAGAAGATTAGCATGGCCCCTGTGCAAGGATGACACGCACAAATCGAGAAATGGTCCAAATTTTTTTAAGCGCCCCCACGTAAAGAAACGAGAGAACGCGCTTCACGCGCCCCCAATTCGCGCCTCAAAGGCGAACCCTAGAAGAAAATCGCAGCTCCACCTCGACGACTTCGCCGGAGGGTCCCCACTGCTCTCCTCGAATCCTCTTCTCCTCTCATCTCTTCTCATACAGCTATGGATTCCACAAATGAAAACTCGTCGTCGACACCACCGCCCAACTTCAAAGACAAGACACCGGCACTTCCATCGAATGAAGCTTCTATGGGAACGTCTCTGGCTCTTGACTGCGCCTGTGGTCCAAACTCAACGGAACTGCAAGGTAACAAAGGCGGGGCTTCTCTACCCTGTGCTGAATCTCCTGTGCCGGTCTCCATCACTCCTCCATCGTCTCAACTTCCTCCGTCTCCTGTTCCTGTACCAAACACTCAACCTCCGACTATTGTCACTTCAACTACGTCATCTCCGATTTCAACTGAAGCCAGAGACAAAGGAGTTTCTCCTACAGACACTGAATCTCGTTCCGTTCCGGTTTCTCTCCAAGCTGAGACTCAATTTGTGCCTTCATTAGGCTCGTGGGCTAAACCGCTCATTTTCACACCTGTTCCTACTCCCCCTTGTCCCTAGTACGCCAAAAGGCTATGATCCTGTACTTGTGGGTAACCAATTAGCTGCTCTTTGGCCATCTCTTAATGATGAAATCTTAAACAAGAAACAAAAAAGCAAGACTCCTACTCGTTCGTTAGAGCTTCCGATTGCAAATTTACCACCTCCAGAACTTAAAAAAGATGGATCTCTCCAATTTCCTTGGGCTGCAAGATTGAGTCCTCAATCTCGCAATCTGTACAGGGCTGCTTCACCTACATACAGGCTAGATGGAACACCTGAGGTATTAATCCCTTCTAAAGTTCTTAAATTAGGACCTGAGAACAAGGATGAGTATATCATAGGAAAGTTTCATCTCCTTACCCCCGGGTGGACTAGTTCATGATGTTGCTAATAGGATTTGGGGAAGAAGCTGCAAGATATCTTGTAAGAAGCTGAGTGATTCATCCTACATGTTTCACATTCCGCATCAGCTAACTCGTCAGTGGGTAATTCAAAGAGGAGTCTGGCATATTAATGATTGCTTACTTTTCATTTTGCCATGGATTCCGGAGGGGTCTTTTAAAATCCCAGAAGTTTCAACACTAACAGTGTGGGTTAATTTGAAAGAGATTCCAGATTGCTGCTATTCACGGCTAGGAATTAGTCATATTGCCTCGGGTCTGGGGGAGCCAATATTAACTCACAAGCCTCGTTAGATCCTTCAAACATGGGGGAAGCTAAAATGCTAGTTGAAATGGAGTTGGAAAGAGATTTTCCAAAACTTATAGCTTTGGATGATAAGCAAGGCAGTATTTATCTGGTTAAAGTAGAATACACATGGATCCCTTCCACTTGTGAGAGATGTGGCAGCCTAGGTCATAAAGCAAAGAGGTGTCTTCAGTCTTCACCCAAAGAAACTTCTGGTCCTTCAGAAAATTCAGTTGACATCCCAACAGTTGATATCGACAAAATCTTGCAGGAACAAAATGATGAAACAGTCATAGGAAATCTCACTAAAACTTCAGCTAGTGTGCCTCATGTTCACTCCCCACCGGAGCTGAACATAAATGTTACACACTTGCAGTCAGATTTGGTAGCAGATTCTCAGGTACAAAATGATTCTCTACTCCCTCCTTTGGAATGCCAGGTTATCCAAGAGGCGCGAGAGGAATGCCAAACTTCAAAGAACAACACTTGTTACTCTACCCCACAGGTTCAAGAGGATAACCACATTGAACAAACAACTTTGGACAAAGACTTTATCACCATTAGTAGATGTTGTATCTACTCCCACTTCAGCACTTATTATGGAAACAACTCCATCAAACGTTATCAACAATGAGGTCCAAAAACCTTCAACTATTGATCCCTTCAATGCATCAATTCAGGTTAGTGAATTTCAGAGTCCTTCTAGATTCGCTTCCCTAGGTGATGTAGACATGCCCCTTGATGAACCACCGACGTTTGGGCTTTAATGAGTGGGAGGGAGACTCGGCCTCCATTGAAGTTCCAGGATCTAGAATGGAAGACAGCAAAAGGGAGACGTAAGCATGGCTGTCGCGGCCGTGGTAACACTCGCTAGTTGCTTGATCTCATTCTTCTCTTGATTTCAACTCTCTTAAAGCGTAAGTGTTTCATAGCTTTGAGATGTTATTTATCATGAATTATATTCATGCAAGTTTTTTCTCACTATAAGGTTTCGTACCTTATCATGTAAACGTTTTTATTTATAATTGAAAGCCCTTTTTCAAAAAAAAAGATAAAAGCAGCCTTCACTGGCTCTTGAGGAGTACGCTTTCACAAACACACTCCACTTACCTGATGTTTCTATTAGCATTATCGATATTGTCATTAACAAACAAAGCTTAGATGAACTTGCTAGCAAGCAATACCTCTTTCAGATTCGATTGACACCCTACAATTTCACTCCCAACCACCTCACCTTCACGGTGTATGCAATTACTGAAGATGTGGCTGTGAAGACTCATTCAAGGGTAAGCTAAGCTTTCTTCAAATAACATCTTCAGCAATTGTGGTCTGAAGTAACCCATATACTAATTAGTTTCAGTTTGAAGCATCAACACATACAAGCGGCAGGCCAGATTGACAACCATCCACCTACTTCTGGCATCCAACCGTGAGTGAATCTTGGAAGTTTATCAAGCCATCGTTCTCACCAAGTTTTGTTCTCATGCATTACAAACTCTATCCTATAAGTATTTCACTTTGTTTCAGTTTCTCAGGTTTGGTTTTTAAAAAATTTCTGCAACTAAGTTCATACTGGAAAAAAAAAGTTTATACTGGGAGCATGTTATTTTAATTTTAATTAAGGGAAGCTGATAGCTATTTACATATTTACAGACAATTGTCTGGTGTCTTTATACACCTTACATAGATTTTATACAACATATAAAACCAAGTTCTCAAAACCTTGACCGAGTTGTTTTCTATAAAAAAGTTGACTCTATTTTAAACAAGTCAGTGAGCAAGAAACATATACGCCAAAGAATTTAATGTGGCCTCATATAAGTCGCTTTTAAAGCTACGTCTAAGTTTATTTAATAAAAGCATAAGTTTATTTAATAAAACAAAGTGTCTACAACGAATTGGTCGCAGCAAAGCGGATTAATCAATTTGCAGTGTCAAACCACTCTTTAGGCCGAAAAACCAATAGATTTTATTGTGGCCCATTTTAGTAGTCGGGTGAACTGAGATGGCACATGCTTAACTCAACCAAATCTAAAAATAACCGCCTTATTTTATTTTTATTTATGTTTTAAGATTTTATTTTTTTCTAATGTATATGATTTTTCTAATGTATATGATGTTTTCAAATTTTTGTCCAAACTTCAGTTTTGTTTTTTTTTTTTTTTAACACTGAATCAATAGTACAACCGAGTTTGAAGGTTCCACCAGGAAACCCAACAAAAGCAAATATAAATAAAATGAAAACAAAAACTAAAAATGCCAATAGGCACCATGAAAGAAAAGGTAAAACCCTGAGGGATATAACCAAAGTGATGAAGAAGGCTGTCCCTTTAAATCATCGTCCGTTGGTCTCTGATCCAAGGAGTGTGTGCAACCAAACCGGACCTCCTGACGCAATATACGACTGGTAACGATGGCCAGAAGTCACCGAACAAGCGATGGCGTTTGCTGCTAAGTTGCATTCAGGGGCTACGTGGTCTAATCTCCATGCCTCGATACCGAGCTTAAAGGTGTTAATCGCAGCTAAAATGTGGTGAAGCTCTAGAACCGTATCTGGATAGAGAAGAGCTTGTCTTGTCTCCACCGAAGCAGCTTCGAAAATGATGTTGTTATGTCTCAGTGAGTGCATGCTTTCAAAAGCCCACATCATAGCATAGAGACAAGCTTCCTGTTTGGATCTGGTGTTGGAGTATGATCTCCTACTGTGCATGAGTGTACGTCCTCCTGAGTCTCTGAGTATCCAAGACACTCCACAGTTGCGACGTGAGTTGATCCAAGAGACCCCAACGTTACACTTTAGACTTCCTTCCGAGGGAAGACACCAAGTTTTTGTTTTTGACCCCAACTCTGTTCCAGGAACAGAGGACTGCGCTTTAGACCAGAGATCAGCTTCCTCAAAGGCTATAGTGGCAATACGATGTGGTTCTGTAGAAGTCTCTTTAAAGATAAGAGCGTTCCTTGCTTTCCAGATTTGCCATAACAACCAGGGGAACACCTTACGAATGTCTTCTTCTACCCTGTGATCCGTTGAGATCTTCAAGAGATGGAACACGTTCAGGAATACCGAAGTCCTAGAGAACCCAGCTTGGGGTAGAGGTAAGTTCGACAACTCCCAACATTGGCGTGCTTTCTCACAATGAAAAAGGACATGGCAGATTGATTCGCTATCTCTGCCACAGGCTGAGCATGTGGGGTCAATAGGGATGCCTCTTGTACGTAGACGTTCCCCAACAGCTAAAGCTCCAGAGAGGGCTTTCCAGATGAAGTGTTTGAGTTTTGGAGGAGCTTTGATTTTCCAGATGTTACTCCAAAGCTTTTTTTCTAGAGGTGGAAGTGATCTCCCTCTAGATGCGTTAAGCTCAAGTAAATCTTCTGTTAGTTTATAACCGCTGCGAGTTGAGTAAATGCCATGGTTGGTAAATCCCCATTCCACAGAGTCTTCCTTCCCCATTCGTGGTTTTAAAGAGAGGATGCGTTCTGCATCTTCTGCAACAAAAGTATCAAACAGCAAGTCTCTGTTCCATCTTCCCGTGTTGCCGATTAATAAGTCAGAAACCTTCAGCGTGAGATCTATGTCACTGTCAGCGCGATACACTGGAGGCCTAGGCGTGATGTCAATGACCCAGTTCTCTGCCCAAACATTAGTTGTGGCTCCATTACCAATTCGTCGAAAGAGGCCTTGTTTTAGAAGCTCACCTCCCCAAACTTCAGTTTTGTTTACAAGTCCTCTTCGAGTAATTCAAGAATACACCTACACCTCCCCACTTATGCCCCCACCCACAACCAGAGGCATATGCAACTATCTGCAACAACTCGCGTTTAAGGACAACTTGACTTATTAGGTTTCCTCCTTCATAAATTAAGCATAAGCACCAGCATCAGCATCCAAACCCCGCGCTAGCGCGGAATCCCGCCCCTAGTACAGAAGAAAAGATCTCCTATTCAAATTTATTTAATCTATTAATAAATATTAATTTATTTCATTTTTTATGAATTTTATTTATTTTTGAATTTATTTCTGAATTTACTTATTAGTTGAATGATTTTTTAAATTATTTTTATTTTCATTATTTTAATTACTTTCTCATTTATTAATTTTCTCTTAGAAAACCTAGAAAATAACTGCTGCATCATGCCTTTTTTTACCTAGTGATGAACAATGCCAGCCACATCTTTGTGTAGTGAAAAATGAAGTTAATTTCAAAGTTTAATGTGTTGATATAATTGGCTTGATGATTTGAAATGTGAGGTTTTGAATAATAAGGTCTAAAGTACTACTTAAAAAATATAATTTAAAATACAAGTTTTCCATTTTTAATATAAACAAAATTAGATTCTTATATGCGCTTTAAAGCATGGAAATATTTTTAACATTTTTATTTTTTATTTTAAAGCTATATAATTATATAATTTTTTTAATATTAAATATGAAATTATATAAAATATTATTTAATTTGTTTTTAACATGCTTTTATGAATTTTTAGTATATTTTCTGTAATTTTTTTGAATAATTTTGTGGTATATACTTTTTTGTCATCAATTTAATACAGACTCATACTGACTCTGTAAACCACACCGGTAACTCTGCATCCATGTGAACGACAAAAGACAGTTGTTTCCTGACACTTCGTGCTAGACTATCCGCCCTCAAATTCTGCATTTGTGGTACATGAATGATCTGAAGAAACTTTTTTGCATGGTCTTGATGTCTTCTAAATAACTTGCGAAAGCGGATCATTTTTTGGTATATACTTATTTGAAATTTTTTAATTAAAAACTTATTTGATATCAATTTCTTAATTATGACTTTTTATTTGTATAAAACTTATTTGATGTCAACTTACTAAGCATAATCTCGCATTTATAATTATATGTTCTTAAGAGTAAGAAAATCTAAGAATAAAAATTTAATATGAAAGCTTTATTGGGTTTAAATGAATGGAATTTTTAACGAAAAATAAAATCAAACAATCCATTAATTTAGTTAATTTCATATTAAATGAAATTATTTTGTAATATCTAAACTGCAATAAATAGTTATAATTATTTTCAATTTTCTCATAAATTATTTGAATGTTTTTAGTTAATTATTTGATTTATCAAATATTTTTAAAGAAATATAAAAAAAGTTATTAAAAAGTTGTATTTGTGTTATATATTGTTTGGACACAAAATTAATTATTTTTTTGTTTAGAAACACATTTAGTAGTATAATTTTTTTTTTATAATTACCTTGAATGAAGTTATAATGTTTTTATCAATTACTAATGGTATATGACTAAATGTTAAATCAAACTGAATTTTTTATGTTTTAATAGGATTAGATGTGTGATCGGTGGTTACTGGTTCGTGTAGTCGAGGGGTCACAGTTGTGGGTTCAGCGAGTCTGCGTACTGTCTCAATGTGCAAAAAAGAAAGAACTGGGGACCACTTTTTGTTCTTCTTAGTGATCAGCTTGAAGAAGACAAAGATAATGTTTTTCTCTGTGGTCGAACATGGTCCTTTTTTTCTCCAAACCTTTCTCATTTCATCTCCGAGTTCTGGGTACATGGCTAGTTTGAACCTTGGAGCTAACTCGTTGACCAACGAGTCTAGGGTCGTTTTAGGCTCCTCCTTAAAACTACGGATTAGCTTCATAAACAAACGGTTTAGACGAGTTGCAGAGGTTAGATTACAAGCTAAGATACTCGTTCCCTAGTCTTTTTTTGAGATTTTTGATTGACTTTTAATGTAAAGTATAGTTTGGTGTCTGTTTGAGATATGTAGAAATGGAGGTTTCGTGTTCAGCAAACTTCAGAAACAGAACAGATGACCAAACAGGAGCTAGCTCGTTCTGCTAAAAGGTGATGACTTCGTTCTCTGTGTATTATTATGTTAAAAGGAAAAAGTTTTTGAGCTTCATTACTCTATCAGTGAGTGACACCGAATTGGTGGATTTTGAGATAGTTATGATAAGAATTGTGCGGATGATATCTTCATCTAAATAACCTTAATAGAATTGGTCTCTCTACTTTTGCAGAAGCAATGCCTTGAGACAGATTTTAAAGCAATATGGAATATCAGAAGAAAGCCCTGAAGAAAATAAGACTAGTAGTAGATTTGATGACCTGAACAGTAAAGAAAAGCAGGACGCTGCTGTTCCTTCTTCTGTCATAGATGACTCAGAGATGGTATTTAATAGAAGCTATGGATCTGGGTTTTAATGTTTGTTTTCTTGTTGTTTAATGGTGGTTTCTGAATGAGGGAGAATCTAAATTTCCTTAATCTTATGAAATGTTGATGAATATTGACAGAACACAGAGGATGATGTTTCAGACCTAAATCACCACAACTGTAAAGAGAAGCATGACGCTGTTCCTTCTGTAATAATTGACTTTAAAATGGTACTAGAAGTTATGGATTTGTATTTTGGCTTTTGTCTTGCTGAATTTTTTTATTTGAGTTTCTGACTTTCATTAGTATGGAAAATCTAATGAGTATTGACAGAACACAACTGAGTTACCTGATTTAGGGGGGCAAGAGAAATACTGTGAGACTGTGAGCACCACAGAGGAAATTTCAGGACAAAATCACCACAGGTTTCCCAATGTAAGAACATATCCTTACTGTCACTCTCCCTCCCTTTCAAAATGATTTGAGTTTACTTAGCATTGTATACTCTTAACTGTGCTTTCCAGCCTGTAACCATGTGTCTATTTAGTTAAAAACAGGTGCTTTCTTCACTTCTTCTTTGCTTCCTCTTCTTGGTTTCGGCATGTTATGCATTATTGGAACGCTACACGCAATAATCTCACGAAGTCATCAACACGATAGCTCCAAAAGAACAAGGTGGAGAACCGCATTAAGGGAAAGGAAAGAGCCCGTTGCTTCTGATGAACATGATACGTCGCCAGAATACACAGTCAGTTACACAACTTTTCTAAGTAGTATTCGTTTTACAGATTTTTGCGTCGGTTTTTGAAGAAGCTAAGGGCATGCAGGTCAGTTCAGCCTATCCGGAAGCTACTAATGAACTGGATGAAGCATGTAGCAAAGTTGAGCGTGAGTACAAGAGATTTCTTTTGGAATGTGGACTAAATGATTCCTACAAGTAGTTCTTGAGCAAAACAAAAACTCAATTATGTGTTTGGTTTAAGTTAGAGAAATTGTTTAGACTACCACGTTCTTAATACCATTTTTAATGTTTATTTTAATTACATTTATTTTTTAGTTTTAAATAGATAAATATACACTTGTAACCTTATGATTAAGTAATCTAGATTTTATGGTTTAGATTTGAGGAGTGAAGTTTTGGATGTGGGTTTAAGATTTTAATAAATAAATAAATACTTAAAACTTTAAAAATATATATTTTTTAAATAGTTTCAAAAAGATTTTGGATTTCAAAAATAACTGTTTTAAAGAAAGTTGAAAGAAGTTCAGAAAAAATTATGAAAAAGTCAGAATTTGAAAATATAAAATTCAAAAGCTATTTAAAAAAAATTAATGAAAGTAAACATAAATAATGATGGTACAAAAAGTGAGTAAAACTAGAATTCTCTTTTAAGTTACAACAAGGCTGTTTTGTAGCTGGTTCACTTATTTTTTTCGTGGTTTACTCATCCTCATTTTTATTGTGTACACTTTGAAAGGAGGAACAAATGTAAACATATCAAATATGGACCAAATCATAATTCTAATTTTAAAACTATGGTTAATATATTAGATAAGCTGGCCCATTTTTTCATAATATATTAAGTAATTTAGTTTAGATAAACAAGTCCAATTAACTATATTTACCAATCTAAATCTAATATATAAAAATCACAAACTACACATTATTATATATAATTTCAATAGTAAAATCATCTTCAATATAGATAAAATCGTGCTATTAATTGTGAACACTCTTAAATGAAAATGTTATAATTTGATTGGTTGATTAGCTTAATATTGTGACTAAACAAAATGACTTATCAATACACTTCAGATTAGATTTATGATTAGATTGCTGATTAGACAAAAGCTTAGATTTAAAAACAAATAAATAAAAATGTTACTCAATCTCTCAAAGATACCATCAAATTCAGCTATCTTTCGAACTAGTTCTCTCTTCACAAATATGGATCATCTTTTTTGGAGAGTCATCCCGCAAATGGATGATCATCAGTTTGCATGGATACTATGGTATATTTGAAAAGGAACGGACAATAAGACTTTCAGTAATTTAGATATAGATCCTAGGGAAACGTTTAAGCTGGCAAAAACAGAATCAACACTTTGGACTGAGACACATATGCTTAATACGCAGAGGATAACACCACAAGTAGAAATCGCAACCCTACCGTCAATCCTAGGACGATGGTGTTTTACAGATGGCTCTTGGAAAGACAATGATCTTTTCTCAGAGCAAGGGTGGTATAGTACTCTAGAAGGTTTTGAGGGTCTGATGGGGGCAAGAAATATCAGGGCCAGCATTTCCCCTCTTCATGCTGAGGTGGAAACACTAACTTGGACAATGAAGTGCATATGAATTTACGTTAGTTTCAGGTTATGTTTGTAACGGATTATTCTCAATTGGTGAAGATGGTTTCGGAACCAGAAGAATGACTAGCTTTTGCAAGTTATTTGGAAGATATCGAGACCCTGAAAGAAAGCTTCCTCAGTTCGGAGATTATTCATGTACCACGGACGCAAAATTCAAAAGCAGACAGTCTAGCACGCAGTGCAACAACCGTTTTTCGTCATTCACATGGATGCAGAGCTTCCGATTTGGTTCATAGAGTTAGTATGAGTCTGTTTATGTTAATGACAAAAAATAATACTACTTAATTGAACCCATTAGACAAACATATATATTAATAAAATACTATAAAGTATTCAAATCACTACTCTATTATTATATACAACTCTAATCACTATCATCACAAAATTAATAATTGATTTTATGTTAACATATGACTATATACAACTTTATTATCTTATAAAGTATGTACAACTTTATCATCTTATATATAGTCCATGCATGTATTATAATATATATATATATGTGTAAGAACAAATAAAAATCATATTCAATATTTCATTTTGTAAAATGTTTTTGCTTCTTTAGTAATGATAAATTTTAGATGAATTAAAAAACATACATAACTACTAATTGCAAAAAAAAAAATATATATATATATATATATAAATTGTGAATATATAACTTATACATATAATAACATTCTTTAAACATATTTATAGAACATATATGTTTTACATATCACTTTAATAAATTTTTAGTTGTTTCTATATTCATCATGACTTTATGTATTAATCTTTATATAAAACCATATTCAATCATTTACATCTTTATTGTTTTTCCAAATTTGAACTTGATATTCATATTAAATAAAGTTTTTTCATATTAAATAAAGCTTTGTTATTAGTTTAAAATTTTTGAAATTTATGAACCAAAAGTAAATTATAAACAAAAATAGGTTGTATACGACATAAACAAAAATAATTTTGGTTCGGTTTTAGTTGGTTCGGTTTTACCGGATTGAACATCCCTATAGAGCACAAAATACCAATTTAAGAGAACCAAATGAAACCAAAATCTAAAATAAGAGAACCAAACCAAATCTAACAGAACTAGCCGAAAAAGTCCTCTAAAACTAACGAGCGGGCTGATTGATAATGGGCCTCCAGCGAAGACCTAAGAAAAACCCTAACCACCCATCAATATATAATTAGACAGCAATCGCCGTTAGTCTCATCATCATCCCTTGCATCTTTACATTGTTTTGTTTTATCTTTCTCGAAGATCTTTCTATATTTTTTTTGTTAAATTGTTTCGGTTTTTGTTTACAACGATCTTTCAATTAAAATCGAGAAGGCAGTGACGACTCGGAAAATATCAAGCTCAACAGACCGGAATGAGGCGTTTCTTTCTTTACTGGGGATTCGTTTCTGTGTCGATAATCCCGCTGAACTGAGCCTTCTGTCTTTGGTCTTTTTTTGTTTGATCCGTTTTCTGATTTGAGTTTTGTTTTCCTTTAAAAAATCGACTGGATTTTGAATTGTTTTGTGGGTATGGAGATGACGATGAGGATATATGCTCCCTCTTCTGAGTTCAGCTGAAGTAACTTGCTGGCAGAATCGAACCTAATATATCTAGCCACCACTGAGTCATCTTCTTGCCCCATCTATAAATGATTTTGCAAAGTTTTGTTTTTTTTTTAATTCTTTATTTTTAGATCAGAATAGTCGCGAATTTATATAGACGGTGGTGATAATGATGAAGCAATAAATCTAATCCAACACTTGATCTGATTAATGCTATGCGCATTTGATGTTACACATGTTTAGCTTCTGAACTTTCCTGATATACCCAATTTAGGCCTTTACTACTATCGATGATCATCGTTTTAGTAGTTAATTCGTAATTCCTTTATTTAGTTTACAAATATTTTTAATATGTTTCGTAAAAATAGCCACCATTTTGTTATGATATGTTTCGTAGAAATTACAGATTTTGGAATTGTGTAGAATTTTTATAAAATGTTGCTTTTCTAGGGAATGCCTGAAGTTGGTAAGGCATTTGGATTGTGCTTTTAGTGATTGGCAGAATAAAGATGACAATATCAGAGGCGACATTCACAATCCATGATATCAGAGTCACTGCGGCAAAAATCATTTTAACTTTTATCATATTCCCCAAAGTTTTGTAAATGTAGTTGATAGGTTGTCCAAAAATGCTAGTATGATAAATTATCAAACTTATTTCCTGGCTTTCCCACTCTATCATTGTACTTGCAATTTGAACCAATAAAAAGAAAGGGTTGACAAATAAAGAAAAAAAAGAACTGTGTAGAAGTTGAAATTTGTAAAATGTATTAGAAAATAGGCTCTCTTCGGTTTTGAGTTTTTTTCCGTGAACCAAATAAGTTCATCAGTTTCACGAACTGATGAAATGAAATTGTATTATTTGGATTAATGTTAAAAACAGTATCGTACTCAAATCAAAAGCAATACATGAACCAGGTCTTATAGGATTAGGCTGTATTAAAAAGAGCTCATACTGTTTTAGGTAACGTAAAATGAAGAGAAGTAACTACATGAAACATAATTAAGAGAAGAAACTACATGAAACATCGTTCCTTGGATCAAAGCCAACAGAGGGAAATCAAGCTGCATATATGATCAACCTTCCTTTGTTCATGTATTAGATGTACTACTTAATTAAATTGTTAATAATTAACTTCTTGTATATGTTCCAAAAACATTATTGAACATCAGAGCGATGTCATGGACAGCAGAGATAACAGTGTGGCAGTAGAAACGATATAACACATCTCCAACAGAGAAACTAATCGAACAAACAAGATATGGTCTAACCCGAGACATCACTGTGAGAATCAAAACATGGTGACATCTACTTGACATCAAAACGTAGTGAAAACGGCTCTTTTATTTGCAGAATCAAACCCCCAACAAATATATTCATCTCATTTAAACTATTACGTGAGAAAATTGTTTACAATAAATAGATCATAATAGTTAAAATTTTGCAATATCATCAAGCATGTTTGATAGCAAATAAAAATATATAAATACAGAAAACATCAAATTTATTCTGTGAGAAAAGCGGACACCCTACTAGTATTATAAAGACTATTAGTATACCAACGGAAGCAAATGATATAATTCAGTGATCTAATTAACTTCCACCGTTTTCATGATCATCTGGATGCTAAAAAGCCAGCATATTCCCTTGTGTATGTTTCCCTAGTTGGATATAAGGAAACTGAAGAAAAAAGAAACAAGTGAAAGACCGCGCACCACAGCTCTTTCAAGTCATTGATGCTTTGTTTTCCAAGAGTGTGAAGGAGAAATTGCCGGAGAATATGGACTCTTTATCTGTGCATTACAAAACAGAACATTATACAAAAGGCAAATACTCATTTCAGCTGCAAATGCGAGTAACATAAACAGTCATGACGTCTACAGCAGTATGAGCATAAAAAGATGATGGAGGTTAGTGCTATTCACCTGTTAAAGAAAGAGAACCCACTTCTCTACGGACATATCTTGCTGCCATTGCCTGAAACACACAAGCAATGTCTCAAACAGTTTGGTATACAGATCCTATGTAAACATGATTTTCCATGAACCCTAAGATCTTTAACATCTAGACTAATCACATAATAGAACTATAAGAAGGATTTGCGGAATACCTCGACTCATTGATGCGGAAATCTTCATGAACGGTTTTGATCATATGAAGATGATCTCTTGATCATGGAAGATGATTTCTTGATCTTTAAGTTGGAGCTAAGCCTTCTCTCCCCTTGCCTACAACCTTTCTTTATGTGTGTCTCTTAGATTTCTTGATGTGTCTTTGTGATGGTCCAAAGGCCACTATTTATAGGTGGGGAGAGAGACCTAGCTTCCTCATCAAGTTTTGATTACTTCCTCACCAAGTCTTTCTTACTTTCTTGGCAAGTTTCATCCTCTAATCTCAACCATCCATCAAGGTTGAGTAATGACAAGTGTTTATACTTCTAGAATGATTCATTCATACATTGATCTTATGCTCCTTTGATGCATTGAACTTAATTCAAATGCTTTCCTACATTGACACATGTTTTCATGAGTCACCTAAGTGAGAAAAACTTCTAGAACATGAATCACTTGTCCATTAGTTAAGTCATTAGGAAGTTAAACTCCTTTAGTTACCATTTTATTGGTTACCAAGTGCCATTATGGTTTAACAATTTCAATAAGAAATAAATTACTATAAGACCACATCATGAGAAAAGAAATATTCATTCCTAAACATAAGTATGTCTTACATAGACATATATATTTCTTACATTCTCCCACTTGGTCGTTAGTAAATCTCTTAAGATTTCTTATTGAAAATCATAAGGTTGACATTATTTGTTAAATCCTTTCTTTTATTTGGTCATCATAATTGTCTTAGCTAATCTAGCAAACAATGAGAGTCATGGCGGGCACATATTATTTTGCAACATGATTCCTTCCATGCACTACTACATTGCTTACTATCATAGTTAGACCATAAGTAGGAGTTATCTTAATGGTCCCTTTTATGTCTTATTTAAAGACTTATTATGTTATCATTAATCCAACAACGATAATGTGTACACACTTTGGAAACAGAATTTAAAAGATTCAAAAGTCATTAAGAACTCATATATTGTCAAATATATGCTAAACATAATCAAACAAATTTAATAGCTATCCATTAGACCCATAATTTCTAGATTTTCTTTAATGTCTTTGGATATAAAGCTTTCGTAAATATGTTTGTTATCATAAGTTTAGTGCATATATGCATAATGACAAACTTTTCTCTTTTGAAATCTTACTTTAATGACATATATCAATCTTAATGTCCATATACTTGGATCCTTTAGATATCATGTCTTACTTAAAAAATATGATTGCATACTTACTATCACTTAAAGAGTTGAACACTTACAGACTCAAACTCAAAGATAATTTTGCAATCATAATGAACTTTATAAAAGCCTCATAATATTGCCACACACTCAGCCTCTTTATTGGACGTTTAAAGCAATTGCAATTTCCATAATAAAGTATCTCACTTGATGAGATACATATTTCTAAAATTTTAATGCTCAAAACCATAATGTCCATTAAAATCTGAGTTTGAAAATCCAACCACCTGTGGGTGTGTTGATTTCTTATATGTGAGCAATTGATTCCTTGTTATCTTTAGATATCTCAAAATTTATTTTCAACTTTTCCTTTCTTTACGTTCAATTTCATTATGCGGATGTTTCTTAAGATCACGCTTAAACGAACAATACTAGAAGAACACGTTAGCATGCCATATCTCTCTCAAGAACTTTGTCAATATATGCTTTCTGAGACAACCCTAAACTTTTAAGTGATCTTTCATGGAGAATTTCAATCCTAATCACAGAAGTTGTCTCACCCATATCTTTCATTGCAAAGTTTAAGGGAGATAATTTTTGGTCTCATTTAATCGACCAAGATCACTGCTGGCCAATAAGTTATCATCAACATACATAACCAAAAATATGAACTTACTCCCACTGATCTTGAGATATGAATCTCCAAATATTCTTTTTGAAACCGAATTTCGTAATGGTTTCATCAAATTTTGAATACCATTTCTCAAGCTTTGTTTCAGTTCATAAATTGGTTTCTTTAGTTTGTAGACCAAGTCTTCCTCTACACTTCGATTATGAAGTCTTTAGGTTGACGCATACATACTTCTTTTAAGTCATCATTAAGAAAGGCAGTTCCTTCATACATTATGGAACTCATTAACGTACTGAGCTACCAAGGCCATGATAATTCTTACAGTCTTTTATAGACTCAGTCTAATCGATGTCTTCTTTCTGATTGAAACATTTGGCAACAAGTCAGGCTTTATGTTGCTCAATATTTCTATTATATTCGAGTTTGGTCTTACAGATCCACTTACACTCGAATAGTCTATATTCTCAAAATAATTGAACGACTTCCCAAACTTTACTTTCAGCCATCGAGTTTACTTCATCCTCCGTGGCATCGATTCATTAATCAGAATTAACATCTCTTATGGCTCTAAGTAAGAAACCAAATCTTTAGTATCCAGTTCTTCAGATTCTACTTGATAAAGTACCTATTGGAAAAATCAAATCTACTCATACAAGTAGATCTTCTTAATTCTTTCTCCTCTTTAACATAATGTGCTTAATCATTATCAGCAACGTTTCATCATGGAGTATATGGTCATTCGATGGGTTTTACTCATTGTTAAACTTACAACAACATGAGAATTTCCATCATTCATAATTTAGGGTAATATGTTGTTTACCCTAATTTCTTGAATGACCATTTCTTAAACTTTATTGCTCCCACTAATGTTGCCATTTTTATAAAATCTGACATTATTGGTTTCTTTTATTACGTACTATGGTTTGAACCATTTAGCTTATATCCTTTAGATTTCTCAGGGTCACCTATACAGAAACCAACTGATCATTCTGAAATCTAATTTCTTTTCATGTGGATTATATGTTCTTGATTTAACAGGACATCATCATACTTTAAGATGTGTCATAATAGGTTTGCAGCCTTATGCAGTTCAAAAAGATTCTTGAGAATGCTTTGCTGAAACCATATTCAAGATACACATAATGCATCCATCCACAAGGATATATGTAAACTTTCATGAACTCTTTACGAGCTTAACCATTTCTATAAGGTACGGTTATGCCTTTCCGATACACCATTATGCCATGGAAGACCAAACTGTGTACTTATATAATTCTTAATTTTTGGAGAATTTTGGCAAAAGGTCTCTCTTTTCATCATATTTGCCATAAATCCATTACCTTATGTTTTTCACTTTTATATCCTATTGTCTCTCTACTCTAATTATGAATACTTGTAATGTATTCAAAATTGAGACTTTTATGCAATAAATATACATTAATGTGAATAATCATTAATAAAGGTAACTGAATACTTTTTATTTCCAAAGATTAAACATTAAATGGTCTACGAAATTTTGTATGTATAGTTTCAAGAAGCTTTGTATTTCTTGTGGCTCATTTCTTACTGTATTTTGCTTATCCTTAATGCAATCTACACACATTTATTGTTGGTAAAATAAAGATTTAGAATAATTCCATCTTTTACCAACCTTTAAATTCTTTTATTAGAAATATATTCAACTCTCTTATGCCACAAGAGATACTTATCATTAGTACATGTTTTATGCTTTAATTTTCCTTTAATATGCATAACTAGATGTGTTTTAAAATGTTGATCAGCCAATGTTACCTAATATTGGCTATCAACTATTCGAACCAATTCAATTAGAGTTCAAGAATAAATTAAAAAAAACAATCATCTCTTTAAGTCGATTTTAAAACCTAATCATCAAGTTTTCTTAATGAAACTGAAACTTATGGAAAATAAATGGAACATAAAATGTTTGGAATGAATCCAAACAAATTCCACTATTCATAATGAGGAGTGCCAATAGTTTCAACTATCACTTCGCTCTAATTCCATAAGTACTTAGTTTACACTTGAAATTACGGTTTTGATCATAAATAAATCGTGCACGGAATTAATAACATGTACATAAGCACCATTATCCACCCACCAAGTTTTGGAAGAAATATTATAAGAATAGATCGAAAACCCTTACGGAACTTTTAAAGTTACCTTTTTCGAACTATTTTCTTCTTTTATCGCAATTTTTCTTAAAGAGTCAAGACATTTTCATCTGTCATCTTTCTTTGCATTTTCATTCTCATTTACTTGATATTCATTATGGGTGGTGGTCTTTTATGACTTACTTAAGTCTAACTTCTTGAACATAATAGAAAACTTTAAAACCTTTACGGCTAAGCTTAGCCTCTTATTGAACCATTTTTCTTAGCCAATTAATTCAACATCCGTCTTACGTAAATGATATTATAATTAATTTGGAATGGTTCATACTAAGAAGAGGCAAATTTAAGATAATTTGGACAAGAAATTAATCTTCCATATCATTCCTAAATTCTTTAATTTAGCCGAAAGATAGGTCATTTCAATGCAATATTCATGCATAGACCTTATGTCATTATTCTTTTATGGTCGTAAGATTTTCCATAAGTTTCCCAATTAGGGATTTGGTTGAAATCTTAAACCGTTCTTCTTTATATTTAAGGTATTTAGCTTTTTCAGCCATCATAAGGAAAATTTAAATATTTATAATTATTTTCATCTTAATATCATAATTCTCAGTCTATTCAATTTCAAGCTTTATGAAAATTCTTTTCGTCCTAAGTACTATCCACTATTAGTGAACTTGACTTATCATTGAGGAGTGTCAAATTCAAGCATAGTACTCTTAATATGAACTTAACTTTCTCTTTTCATTTTGAGAAGTTGGTACCATTAAATATTTGAATAGACGAGACTTTATATGACAATCTTTAAGACGAAAAACTTTAATTTTGAGATATACAAGTTTAAATTAGGCTTTTAAACATAATCAACACATATATTTATTGAACACTTATGCCAAGAAACTATGGTGCTCCTGTGGGTAGCAGCCATATTTCCATCAATAATCATAGTATTCGAAAACATTTACGAGTGATGTATCGAATTGCTCAAATTAAGCTATCTGTGGATATACTTAATCTACACAATACAAACACTCTATATAAGTACTTGATCATATTTTGTGTACATAGTCTACCTGTGGGTAACTACTTATTACTCAAAATATCAAATACTTATTTGAACAATAATTTTCATTTCGCAAATCATTTTAGAATAAAGTCACTGTGGTGATATCTTGAACCCTAATTTTGCTCTTTATATGAAAATATTGTTTTATAAAAAAATCATGCATAAAATTACTTAATTTAATTTCTATACGATTTATGTATAGAAAAAATTATGCATCGATTATTGATTATTTCAGAGATCGAAATAGAATATATAAATATAATGTATGATTCAAGATTTCCGAAAACTCTCATCGGTTTTATACCGAAGCTTAAACATTAATTTAGATCAAATTTTTATTACTTAAGAATTGATCTACTTTCATTCTTTAAAACATAAATCTATTAAACTTTCCGGATTAGCTAGATGTTTATAACCATTAGCTCTGATACCACATGTAAACATGATTTTACATGAACCCTAAGATCTTTAACATCTAGACTAATCACATAATAGAACTATAATAAGGATTTTCGAAATACCTCGATTCATTGCTGCGGAAATCTTCATGAACGGTTTTGATCATATGAAGATGATCTCTTGATCATGGAAGATGATCTCTTGATCTTTAAGTTGGAGCTAAGCCTTCTCTCCCCTTGCCTACAACCTTTCTTTATGTGTGTCTCTTAGATTTCTTGATGTGTCTTTGTGATGGTCCAAAGGCCACTATTTATAGGTGGGGAGAGAGACCTAGCTTCCTCATCAAGTTTTGATTACTTCCTCACCAAGTCTTTCTTACTTTCTTGCCAAGTTTCATCCTCTAATCTCAACCATCCATCAAGGTTGAGTAATGACAAGTGTTTATACTTCTAGAATGATTCATTCATACATTGATCTTATGCTCCTTTGATGCATTGAACTTAATTCAAATGCTTTCCTACATTGACACATGTTTTCATGAGTCACCTAAGTGAAAAAAACTTCTAGAATATGAATCACTTGTCCATTAGTTAAGTCATTAGGAAATTAAACTCCTTTAGTTACCATTTTATTGATTACCAAATGCCATTATGGTTTAACAATTTCAATAAGAAATAAATTACTATAAGACCACATCATGAGAAAAGAAATATTCATTCTTAAACATAAGTATGTCTTACATAGACATATATATTTCTTACAGCCTAAACTCGTATGTATGTTGTATGTGTTTGCCACAGAGGGAGAGAGGGAAACTCATGCCTTTGCAGCTTTTTAATCTGTTTCACGAGGTGTTTTTGTTCCATCATCAGAAAAAATGTTTCTACAATCATATTCAGTTAAAGATTCTGAGAAAATAATGCACATACTATTCATATCATTACTACATTTTGATTAACGAGAACACATTATTCTTCGATATAGAATACAAATACTACTAAATCATACATATCATCTTTGAATCTATTTAGAAAATACCATATTATGAAGAAAAACATAATTATGATTCAAAACAAAAATAATGATACACTACAAGAAAACAGAAGATTAACGACGGTTGAATTCCTCGTGATTCGTCGTTAATGAGGCATTACGAGGAAATAGCGAGGAAAAAGGTGTGGTCATTAAACGTTCGTCGTAACGCGTATTTCGTCGCCAAATCCACGTCAATTAGCGAGGAAAAGTTTTGGTCGTAAAGACCAAGTACACAAATTCGTCGTAAAGACCACGTAACCTTTCCACGTAAGGAAGTCGCTAAGTTTCCTCGTAAAGACCACGTAAACTATCCAAGTAAGGAACTCTCTAAATTTCCTCATAAAGACCACGTAAAGTTTCCTCGTAAATATCACGTAAACATTTTCTCGTTAATTACACGTAAAAATAACGAAAACATTTCCTCGTAAATTCCACGATAACTTTCCTCGTTATTTCCATGTATGCTTTCCACGTGAAAGACACGTGATTTAACGAGGAATTTACTTCGATTTTTATATACAGAATTAAAAAAAATATAATTAGAAAAATATTTTTAATTTTAATTATAAAATTTGAATTAAAAAATACACAAACAATAAAAAGAAAAATATATTTATTCATAAATAATTAGAATTTATATTTACAACGAATAAAAAGGAAATAAAAAACTACGGCTCGTTCATCGCCCGGTAGAACTCATCACTCCTCCTCTCTACATCCGCCTCGTTATGGGCCTCGCTTGTCGACTCGCCTGAAATTGGATTTTGTCGTCGCAAGTTCCTCAACAAGGACTCCCATTCCGGATTTGTGGCCGCTATGACGTCCAAGAAGCCCTCGACTACACCCTGTCGAGCTGTGAACGCAGTTTTTGTCGAGGCCAACTCGTTACGCAGCTCAGTGACCTCGTCTTCCCGTCTCTGACCATAAGACGATGTTGCTCTCGGAACATCGTTGACGGAACCAATCCCCAACGTACGTCCCTTTTTCTTAGGGACAACCTTAAAAACCAAAAAAAAAAATTTTGTTAGTAAAAATTTATAGTTAAATTAAATGAATAATTTAAAAATTATAATTTTAAAAAATTTACCTCCTCGTAAATCCTATCTACTTCAATTGTGGATAAGGTGACAGGTAGTCCGTCGGAAGACTGCTGTGTCAGCTGGGTCTGACGCTCTTGAACCCGGTCAGCAACTTCATTGAAGATTTGCTCGGACCTAGGATCTACGAATCGACCCGACTTGTTCTTGTGGGTCTTCTCGTAAAGTTGCATAAGAGTCGGGAACTGTCCCGTCTCTTTGGCCTACAAAACATTTTAGAGAGTTAATATATTTTTGGCCCGTGGAGTGAAGCATCGGCCCGTGACCGTGCTCATCTACCGTGTTACGGGAGGCAGAGCAAGCCTGGGCGATTCTTATGGCGTCAGGAGTTTCCCAATAACGGATGAGGCCATCCCACACCTCAGTGGTGAGCTCAGCGGGTTTACCACGCTCATATCCCTTCACGATCCAGTCCCCCTTCCAGTTGGAGACCGTGTCCAATAGGCGAGCTTTCACCTTACCGTTGAACGCTTTCCTCACCTTCTCATTGACCCCCAAGGACCAATGATACTTTTGCTGTAACAGAAAAAAATAAGTTAATAATTAGTATTAAAAAAATTTGAAATATAAATTAAAAAATAATAGTATATATATATAAATTAATAGTAACTTACAGCGAAAATCTTGAACCACGTCTTTCTGATGTAGACGGGCGTCTTCTTCCAGTTCGGATGTGGCATGGAGAAGTAACCCTTCATCGTGTCGGTTACGTCTGATGCGAGACAAGGGTCAACCCCAAACCTAAAAAAAAACAAATTTAAAGTATAAATTAGATACTAATGTTATTAAAAAATTTTAAAAGAATGTAAAAAATGTAACATACCACAAAGTTCCGTCCGGTTGGTCGGGGTCTATGACTGGTAAACCTTCTCTCCCTGGCTGAGAGAGAATGTCCTCGACAGTGTACTGCGAGTAAGGAGCACTCGGCGGCACCATCAGATCGGGATGAATGGGAGCCGGCATCTCCGCCGGCATCTCCGCAGCCATCGGTGGAGGCACATGAGGTGGCACAGGAGGTGGCACCTCTGGGACATGATGATCATGAGGAGCCGGTGGTGCAACCCATTGTACACCAGAAGGAGAGACTCTCCGAGAAGACTGAGTCTCTAGGACGCTATCCGGACCCAAAGAACTAGGTGCTGTAGAAGAAGAACCGGGGTGTAAACGACTACCCGGCGCGCCGAACATCTGTCTGTAGTGGGTAGTAAGTTTGTTCTTTCGTACCTATTAAAAAAACATTCAAAATTAGCTTTTAAACTTCATATTTTTATAGAATAAATTCGTAATTAATCACCTAATCAACACTAATTAACCTAAAATCCATAAACCAATCTAAATTCCCTACACTAACCACCTAAACTACCCTAAACTAATCTAAGGAAGGAGGGAGGACTTACCATGGCTTTAGAGAGGAAGTAGAGAGGAAATGAGAAAGTGTGAGATTTCGTGGGTATATATATAGGATATATAACCACGTAAAAACCACGTAAGATAACGAGGAAATCGCTGTTGGTGTCAAAATCGGTCGGGACGGAATCAACGACTGAAAGTCTCTAGAAAGTATTTCTTGAAACAAAAAGTCTCGGATAATTTGAAAAGAAGTTATACGAGATTTTCTCAAATTAGAATATCCACTCTCTGTGAGATCGGAAGACTACGGGCGTGCACGGACGAGAGTCCCCGGAAAGATCGGTCCGCTCGCCCAAGGACATCAAGATTTGATCACCACAAAAACCCTAAACATAAAAGAATCTGCCTCGGAACTTTGAAGAGGTCGTTCTCTCAAACCGTGAGGAACCAGAAAACGATCAAGATATCAAATCGAAGCCCTCGCCGAGATCTTCAGCCTGGCGCCGGCGGCACCCCGGCCTGGCGCCGGCGGAAGCCGACACGCGGGCTGGCCTGGCGCCGGCGGCACCCGTGACGCGGGCCGGCCTGGCGCCGGCGGCACCCGGCCTGCGCGGCGGCACCCGTCGCACGGGCTGGCCTGGCGCCGGCGGCACCCGGCTGGCGCCGGCGGCACCCGTCGCACGGGCTGGCCTGGCGCGGCGGCACCAGCTGGCGCCGGCGGCACCCGTCACCCGGGCTGGCCTGGCCGGCGGCAACTGTGACGCGGACCGGCCTGGCACCGGCGGCACCCGTCGCAGGGCTGGCATGGCGCCGGCGGCACCCCGGATGGCGCCGGCGGCACCGACGCGGCTGGCCTGGCGCCGGTGGCACCGGTGACGCGGGCCGGACTGGCGACGGCGGCAACCGGCCTGGCGCGGCGGCAACCCGTCGCACGGGCTGGCCTGGCGCCGGCGGCACCCGGCCTGGCGCGGCGGCACCCGCACGGGCTGGCCTGGCGCCGGCGGCACCCGGCCTGGCGCCGGCGGCACCCGTCACCCGGGCTGGCCTGGCGCCGGCGGCACCAGTGACGCGGCCGGCCTGGCGCCGGCGGCACCCAGCTTGGCGCCGGCGGCACCAGTCGCACGGGCTGGCCTGGCGCCGGCGGCACCTCGGCCTGGCGCCGGCGGCACCCGTCACGCGGGCCGGCCTGGCGCCGGCGGCACCCCGGCCTGGCGCCGGTCGACGGCCCTCGTCCTGGTCTCGGTCCCATCGTGTTCGGTCTGATCCCATCTTGGCTTGTTTGGATCAATCATCATGAGTTTGGGACGATCACGGCTACGGAATAAACATCCTACGACTCGATTGGAATCGTCCTCGATGTTTTACGACAAAAACTAGAAGGATTGGATTTCTCGTAGAAGATAGCGTATAAAACAAGGTCGATTAACTTGAACATCGATCCTTTAGGTTATACGGTTTATTTTACGAGAAAGATAGTCTTTCCGAGAAATCGTATAAAACGTTTAACGACTTAAGACAAGTCCACGGACTAACCTACGTTTTTAGGAATTCAGGCCCAATCAGGCTATGACGGTTTGTCCGATATCCCGAACATCGGATAAACATCAAGTCACCGAAAACTCGAGGATAATTACAAAGATCGACGAAAATGGAATACTTCCTGAAGAGATAAGCTTGAGCCCAAAGGCGAGGTCCATCATCCTAAGGCAAACCGACCTTGGAGTGGATATATAAGGAGAGCAAGGGCAGAAGAGAAAGGGATCCAAAAATCCTAGATTGGAGACTTAGAGCATCCTGCTAGCTTAGAGAACTTAGAACTTAGGCGGTTAGGCCAGCGAGGCAGGACTCAGAACGTCTGGCCGCCTCTTGTTCTAGTTTTATCTTCTCCGCAGACCCACGTTCCTCTCGGAAGGATTTAACTATACTTTTACTCAGAGCTCCGCACATAGAAACCCTAGGCATTATCTTCGACATGCCCGCTTCTATGACCAACGCTCATATTAGACGAACCAGGCCCTAGAACGTCTGGCCGCCTCCTGCTCGCAAATCTCCGCTCCTCTCGGAAGGATCGGACAATTCTTTTACTTAAGAGCTCCGCACATAGAAACCCTAGGCGTTATCTTCGACATGCCTGTTTCTATGACGAACGCTCATACTAGACGAACCCGCCCAGACGGTTCGATCTCTTGTTCAATTCTTTCTAAATGAACTACGTCCGACTTGATCCTCGAAAGGGGTACGTAGGCAGCCTTTCTTAAGGTCCAGTCTCAAATCTTAACAAATCTTTTTCCGCATTTATTCGGTCACTTGTCGTTGGCTGTCGCAGAGAATCCGGACCTTCAAGGAAAGTCGGTTTAACTTGGCTTTCCTCCGCAATCTTATTCATTAAAATTGACGGTGTGAATTTCGGTTCCCACAATCGCGAGGCCCGTGTTTTCCTCTACGAGGAAATCGCGAGGCCCGCGTTTTCTTTTACGAGGAAATCGCGAGTCCCGTGTTTCCCTGTACGAGGAAATCGCGAGTCCCGTGTTTCCCAGTAACGAAGAAATAACGAGGCTCTTTCTTAAATCCCTAAAATCCAAAACCCTAAACCCTAAATTATAATTTTAGCATTTATGTAATTGCTGAAATCGTAAGTGGGAAGAGCCCGTGTCTTCCCACTCATGATTCCAGATATTTCTTCTATTTTTAAGGAATTCTTCAAAGAAAGAGAAGAAAGATACTGGAATCACAAGTGAGAAGAGACCGTGTCTTCGCACTCGTGATTCCAGACCTTTCTTCTCTTTTTTTTTTAAGAATCTTTCTTCTTTTTAATATTTATGAATTCTGAATTGTGACAAAATGGTCTTAGTATATATAGATGTAGTTTTCCTCGCTAATTCCTCGTGAGTTAACGAGGAAATAACGAGGCAAGTCTCTTCGTTTCCTGTATTCCTCGTTAGTTCCACGTGAACTCACGTGGAAATCGTGAGGCCCGTGCTTATTTCCACGAGGAAATAACGAGGATTTGTTATAAATCCTTACAAACCAAAACCCCAAACCCCTTCTTCTTATAACTTTATAACTTCAACCTCTACTTCTTATAACTTCAACCTCTACTTCTTATACAACCCATCAATCTCTAAGGAAGATAGGGTTTAGGGTTTAGGATTTTGGTTTAGAATTTGGGGTTTGGAATATATGAAGTAGAACATAAGGAAGATAGGGTTTTGGGTTTAGGGTTTAGGATTTAGGATTTTGGTTTAGAATTTGGGGTTTGGAATATATGAAGTAGAAGATAAGGAAGATAGGGTTTAGGTTTAGGATTTTGGTTTAGAATTTGGGGTTTGGAATATATGAAGTAGAAGATAAGGAAGATAGGGTTTAAGGTTTAGGGTTTTGGATTTTAGGTATTTAAACATAAACCTCGTTATTTCCAAGTCAGCTAACGTGGTCTTTACGACGATTTGTGCTTACGTGGAATTAACGTGTTTTACTTTTTTTAATAATTAAATATTCCTCGTTATTTCCACGTAAGCTTACGAGATCTTTACGACGAATTCTGCTTACGTGGAAATAGCGATGCTCGTGTTTTTTAATTCTCACTTTCGTCGAAAAGACCACGTTATTTTACGTGGAAATAACGAGGTTTATGTTTAAATCCCTAAAATCCAAAACCTAAACCCCAAACCCCATCTTCCTTATCTTCTACTTCATTTATTCCAAACCCCAACCATCTTCCCTTTAACCTCAATCTTTTTATTCCATTCCACAATTCAAAAACCACAATTCCTTAAGTCTGAAAATCAATCATACATCAATACAAATACGTACATCAATCGGATACATCGACATTCTCGTCATCACTAGAAACATCATCATTTTCATTAAACTCGCCTTCAACAGCTTCGTCTGTCGCATCGTCGGTAAGATTTTCGTACTCATGATTATGGGGATCAATGAGAAGTATGTCGTCTGTGGCTGCTTCAGGTTCCTCGACTACATTTATCTGTTTTTCTTGCAATGGTGGTTCTTCTCCACTTATGATTCATCCACGAGGTGTAACTTTGATCACGGATAACCAATTTATTCCTGATTCTCTCATCCGAGGGTATGAAAGGAAGCTAACTTGGTCTGCTTGTGAAGCTAAGATGAAAGGCTCAAATTTGTTGTACCTTCGTCCACCATTGACATCAACTACACCAAATTTGTTAAACCGAACACCTCTGTTGACGACAGGGTCGAACCATTCACATTTGAAGAGGATGCATTTCAGCTTCAATATCCCTGGGAATTCGACTTTAATAATCTCCGTCAAGATCCCGTAGAAATCTGTTTCCCCTTTCACACATATTCCATAGTTACTGGTCGCCCGCTGTCTACCATACTCGTATGTGTGAAAAGTATAGCCTCGTGTGAAATACATCTGTGATGTCGTGACCTTTACATGTGGAGATTGAATTACTTCGTGTAACCATTTAGGATAATCTGCATCGTCGTCATAATCAACCTTAAAAAAAAAAGAAAACGTTGAAATATTAGTACATATAATGTATGAAAAAAATAATTTGATCGAGCTGTAAAAATTAATACCTGATTCTTCAACCACTTAATAAAGTGTTGATCTTTCCTTTTGTTTACGTCACTTGTAGATATACCTGGGAATGTTTCTTCGACTTGAGAAACAAATAAGCTGTAAAATCACATTTTATATCAATTAGTCTTAATTTCACAATTATATAATTTATATTTATTATGTGTGTTTAGAAGTGTCCATATGTACCTTTCAAAATAACGCATCAATGGATCTTCACAATTGAGTAGAATATAGGTGTGTGCACTATGGGCGTCTTCTTCACTCGACCACCAAACCTCTTTTGATTTCCCACCGAGTCGCCCAATCTGGCTAAAGATGTCTGGAACACCAGCAACTGCATATGTTGGCGCGACACCACCATCATCATATCTTCTAGGAGCTCTTTTCCGGGTACGTACTTTTGACCCAAAGTAGTACGATGTGAAGTGAGAAGTTTCTTCCGTCAAACTTCCAGCAATTATAGAACCTTCAACTTTTGCGAGGTTTTTGGCTTTTCCCTTCAAATATTTCATGGCTCGCTCATACTGATACATCCATCCGTAATGTACAGGTCCACGAAGTAATGCCTCATATGGGAGGTGGATAGCTAGATGCTCCATGACATCAAAAAATCCCGGAGGAAATATTTTCTCCAAGTTGCACAATAAGATGGGAATGTTCTCCTGAAGCTGTTCCACAACTTCTTCTTTAAGAGTGCGTGTGCTCAGATCCCTGAAAAATGCTCCGATGCCTAATTCCCAAAAAAAATAAACACATTAGTCATATATTATTGCAAACTAAACCATTATAAAATTACTGGGTTATAATTTATTACCTGCAAGTGCTTCATGTACATTTGTTGGAAGTAGCTCCGCAAATGCAAAGGGAAGTAGTCGTTGCATAAATACATGACAATCATGACTCTTCATCCCAGAGAACTTTTGACCCTTTTCAACACATCTAGAGAGATTTGAAACATACCCATCGGGGAACTTCACTTCTGATGCCACCCAGTTGAACAACACCGACTTTTTTTCTGAAGACAATCTGAATATCGGAACGGGAACTTGTCCATTGCTTTTTATATGTAACTCACTTCTTGAGCAAATATCCGGCAAGTCCATCCTCGATTTTATGTTGTCTTTTTTCTTCCCTGGGACATTCAATATTGTATTCATGATGTTCTCAAAGAAATTCTTCTCTATATGCATCACATCGAGGTTGTGGCGCAAAAGAAGATCCTTCCAATATGGCAACTCCCAAAATATACTATTCTTGTGCCAATTGTGCTGAACACCGTAAAAATCAGGCATATTACCGGGGACATGCCAATTACCACCACGGGGAACTGTTTCCAGAGCTCCATAGTAATCGAGTTGCGCTTCAATTTGTTGTCCAGTTAAATATGGAGGATGAGTGTCTCTCACAACTCTTTTGTGCCTAAACAATTTCTTGTTTCTTCGGTACGGATGGCCAATGGGAAGAAATCGACGGTGACAATCGAACCAACTTGTCTTCCTACCATTCTTCAGTTGAAACGCATCTGTCGTTCCATTACAATATGGACAAGCTAATCTCCCATGTGTAGTCCATCCAGATAACATCCCATAGGCAGGAAAGTCACTTATGGTCCACAAAAGCATCGCTCGCATCGTAAAATTCGTCTTCGTTGAGCAGTCATATGTCCTCTTCCCTGTTGACCACAAATCCTTCAACTCTTTTATCAGTGGTTGTAGGAAAACATCTAGAGACCTTTTTGGATGGTTCGGACCAGGTATTAATATGGTCAAGAATAGCAACTCTCGTTGCATGCACATCTCCGGTGGCAGGTTGTATGGCGTAAGAAAGACTGGCCACAATGAATATTGTCTCCCTGACATTCCGAATAGACTAAATCCATCTGTGCATAATCCGAGATACACATTCCGGCTATTGCTAGCGAATTCTGGATGTACTTTGTTGAAATGTTTCCAGGCTCTTGCATCTGATGGATGAGTCATCTCACCATCCGTCTGAGTGTGCTCGGCATGCCATCTCATCTTCCCAGCAGTCTGCTCCGATTGGTACAATCTTTTCAATCTGTCTGTAATTGGTAGGTACCACATCCTTTGGTACGGTACCTTGTTACGTCCCCGTCCTTGCGGCTTGAATCGTGGCTTCTTGCAGAATCGACATTCTTCTAACTTCTCATCATCTCCCCCAGTAGATCATGCAATTGTCAATGCAAACATCTATTATCTCCGAAGGCAAGCAAAGACTATAAACCAGTTTCTGAATCTCATAATAAGAATCAGCTGACACATTGTCTTCCGGCAAATACTCTTTAAACAAGTCTGCCCATTCATTCATGCAACTTTCAGGTAGATTGTGATCAGTTTTAATATTCATCATTCTAGCTGCCAACGACAATTTAGAGAGACCTTCTCTACAACCACTGTAAAGTGGCTGATTCGCAGCATCTAACATTTCATAAAACTTTTTTGCATCTATATTAGGTTCTTCATCTTCATCATGAGCTACGAATGCATCAGCTACCATATCATGAACCCTATCAAAATCTACCATCTGCTCTTCTTGATGGTAACTATGTTCATTATGCAAATGATGATGATCAACCGGATATTCTTCCTAAAAATTGCTATTACTACTACTAGCTTCATGATTCTCATCATAATTATAACCTTCTCCATGTTGAAACCAGATATAGTAATTTGGCGTGAAATCTCTATTTATTAAATGCTTCCAAACATTTTCACGATTTGCCAATTTCGAATTGTTGCATTTCCGACAAGGACAGAACATCTTACCGCTTTCTTGGGCCAGCGGTGTGGAATCTGCCTGATGCATAAATGTCTCCAGCCCCACAAGGTATTCTTTCGTCACTCTCCCGTTAGCATCTCTATGCATATACATCCACCTCCGCAACTCGAAAATATTCCTGGAGCTCGACATTTTTTTTCTTTCACGTTTTTTTTTCTTCTTGGTGTGTTTAAAATGATCTTCAAAGATTCATATTTATAGGAAATTTTCGAATCTGGTAGTTGAGATTTTACTACGAATTAACCACGAAATTTTGTTAGGTAGCCGAAAAAAAACGTGTTACACCTACAAAGTTGGTAGACTCGAAATTTCGTCGTTATTTACACGCAAAGATTTTCCTCGTAAAGAACACGCTATATTTACGTCGACATTACGAGGAAGATAATTTTCCTCGTAAGAACCACGTTACATTACGTCTTTTTTACGTTGAAATGTTTTCCTCGTTATTTTACGACGACCTGGCGTTGCTTTTTAATTTCCTCGTAAGTAACTCGTAAAAGCGACGTTATTTTACGAGGTTTTATTTTCCTCGTTAAACTTCGTCGCGAAAGTTGTGTTTTCTTGTAGTGATAGCTTATAAATTAGTTTTGGATCAACAAATGAAAAATAACCCATGCTTTTTAAGTGCGGGTCACAATCTAGTGCTAACTTAAACTATAAAAAATGAGATTTTTTTAATATTCAAAATATAATTTTATCACTAGATGGTTTATAAAATACGTCCAAATTGAACAATCAACAAAATAGAGTTTTCTATAAAAAGCTCAATCAATTCTATCGAAAAAAATCAACAATAAAAATGGGAAACTTTTTCTTTAAAAAAGAAATTTACATTTACATAAAAATTGGCAGACCTTGGTTTAAGATCTATTTAACTGTTTGAGAAAATTGTTCTTAATATTGTTTGATGATAAAAAAGACTGGCCGGGGCTAGAGGTGTATTTTGTCTTCAAAATTAAACTTTTTCGATTTTACTAAGGGTTTGATTGGCAGAGCATTAGCATAAGCATTATCTTCGTTATTATCCAATCAACAATTATCACAAAAGCATTTACAAGATGCCAATGCTCTCCAAATGCTTTTTACTCAATGCTCTCATATGAAGCTTTTGGTAGAGCATTTTCAGTTATAATATATAAAAATTTAAAAATAGTTATATATAATTAATTTAGTTTTATTTAATAAAATAAAAAAAATTATGTTCATAAAAAAAATTTATATTTTTAAAAATAAAAATTGTGATGAATGATTTTTAGATTTTTAAAATGAACAATATTTCACATTTAAAGTATAATATGATTTAAATAATTACATATCATTCATTATTTTTAATAAAAAAATAAAACAATATATATATATATATATATATTTATTTATATATTATATATTATAAAATTAAATATCTATATTATTTAGAAAAAATAAATTATACGTCATATGTTAAGTCTTATGATAATATTATATATGAATCATTTACTGCTCTACCAATAAATAAATAATGATAATATATATATATATATATATATATATATATTATATAATTAGTTTACTTATTTAACAATATCAAAAATTATTTTTTATATCCAAAATTAAATTTATATTTTAAAAATAAAGTTTACATTTATTTAAAAAAATAATATTTCACATTTAAAATTTAATTAAATTTATATAATAAATAATATTCATTATTTTTAGTAAAATTTATTATTAATATATATTATAATTTAATAAATATATTATATACTAACTTTTATGATAATTTAAAAATTGTATACTGCTACTGCTCTACCAATCAGTTTATTAAAAAAATTAATGAGAGTATATATTTTCTGCAGTATACTAGTACTGCTTTTTCACCAGCTCTACTAATCGAGGCCTAATTAAAAAAAAGATTACATCCCTCAATAAGGTCATCAAGTAAACTGAATTTGTATCATCACTTAGCTAAAATGCGGTCAAAAACTGATACAATGACTTGTAGGAAAAATAAAATAAGCCGACTATAAGTAGAGAAACCCTAACTCGAAGGAAGAGGATTCACAATCACACATAACTTGGCATAAGAACTAGGATTTACACACCTTATAGTTCTTGCCGAGTTCTTAAGTTTTTTACAAGTTCTTAGTATTTTCTCTTATAATCAAACCTTTAATCTATCGATAAACATCTTTTAAATAACTCATAACTCTTTTTTAAGGGCTTTCATATTAAAAAGAGAGTACAGAGATACGCGAGGAAGAGAAACACATATTACAACTTTTTTTTAAAAAAAAAAGAAAGAGGGGAGAAAGCACATTGAAACATCAATGGAGTGGTTTCAGATACAAAAGAGAGGAATTAAACCCCAGACCAGAAAGCTAGAAGCTCAATTCCCAAGATTCTTCCTGAATTCTTCAGCGAAATAGCCTTGGACCTAACAAGGCGAATTACCACTTCAAAGATCTTTAAAGGGGGGACAGTTAATCCCAGATGAAAACGAGAGTTTCGCTCCTTCCAAATACCATACAAACAAGCTTCCCAAATCTGGAGAACAACCAGTTTGAAAATCCTATTACGAGGAAAGGCAGACAACCAGCCAATAACACAATGCCAAGAAATGGGCACGTTAAATAGACCTAAGTAGCCTAGACACTTCCTCCAGACCTCCGCCGAGTAAACACATTCGAAAAACAAATGGTCTCTGGTTTCTTGAGATGACCCACAGAGCAAACAAGTACATTCAACATCAAGACCCCACGAAAGAAGCCTGTCCATGGTAGGATTACGATTTAACATGAAAACCATGAAGTAATAGCATGCTTAGGGATCAAAGCAGCATGCCACACCAGAGACGACCAAGCACAAGGCTGCCTCCGCTCCCTTGTGTAATTCCAAATCTCCTTAGAGATAAATTTTTCTCTTTGGACACCATTTACTCTCCACGTAATCACATCATTTCCTTGCCCCGGAGATGAAGTAGAAATGAAAATATGGAGCTGAAGCTGCCTATCCGAGCGGGGATGAGGCAAAATCCAGTTACCATTAACTAAGCAGTTGCTCACAAGGGAATCAATTGAGATACCTATGTCCCTAGGACCCGAAGCACCCAGATATTGAATCAAATGACCGAAAGGAGTCCACGGATCCCACCAGAAAAAAGTTTCACCACTACCATTGATCTCATAGTAAACTAGAGTCTGTGCAATTGGGCGTAGTTGTACAAGCCTTTGAAACATCCAAGAAGTGTTGCGAACCGTAAGCTGAAACGACCAAAATGAGTGCATGCTAAGATACTTTCTTCTCATCCATGCAACCCATAGCGATCCGGCTTTGAAATGAAGCATCCAAATAAGCTTGAGGCCAAAAACAATGTTCCAGGAAGCTGTATTTCTCAGCCCTAAACCTCCCTCTACTTTAGGGCGACAACTTCCTGCCAAGAAACTTTAGCACCTCTAGGATTTTCCAGACAACCATGCCAAAGAAAAGAAGTAGATAAGCTATTTATTAGCTTCAAAACCTTTCCAAGAATACAAAAGGCAGACGTCCAGAAGCCTATAATTCCTGGTATAACCGAAGAAATAAGAGTGAGCCTTCCCGCCATACTCAAATGTCTGTTCATCCAAGCATTATATTTCCGTCTTATCTGAGAAATTAATGGATCACAGTCTTTTACAGAGAGCCTTTTATAATAGAGGGGTAATCCCAAATACCTCACAGGAAGAGCCTCAGAATTGAGAAGGAATCTCCTGAGAATATTAGCTTCAGTAAGATCAGACAGACCAGAACAAAACATTGACGTTTTGTGGATGTTAACTGCAAGCCCAGATAATTTCTCGAACTGAGATAAAACTGTGAACACCCCAGCAACAGATTTCTCTGTGCCCTCCAAGAAAATAAGAAGATCATCTGCAAACGCTAAGTGAGTAAGACCCAAGTCAGCACAACCGGGTGGTAATTAAAAATACCATCGCTGCTCCTCTGTTCAACATAATGGAAAGCACGTTCATCACCACAACGAAAAGAGGAGGAGACAGGGGGTCCCCTTGACGAAGACCTGTTTTACCCTTAAAATATCCAGAAGTGACTCCATTTATACTGATTGAGAAGGAAGGGGAGCAAATGCAAGCTCGAACCCAATCAATATATAGGTCTGGGAAGTGAAACGCCCTTAAAGCTTCTATGATGAAATCCCACCGGACGGAATCAAAAGCCTTAGAGATATCCACTTTCAATGTGATTCTTGGAGAAAGCCCTTTCTTATGATAGCCATTCAGAACTTCAGACGCCAGCAAGACGTTCTCCAAAATAAGTCTGTTCTCCACAAAACCAGTTTGATTAGGATGGATGATAGAAGGCAGAACCTTCTTCAAACGAACCGAAATGACTTTGGTGACCAGCTTGTATATGGTATTTAAGCAGGAGATCAGACTGAAATCAGCAATATTTTCTGCTCCAGGACGCTTTGGTATGAGGATCAGAGTTGTGGCATTTAAAGCCGAAGGCATGAAGGGGTTAGCAAAGAAATCCAGGACCGCATCAGTAACCTCCTCACCAAGAATTAACCAAGTTGCTCTGAAGAACTCCGCTGTCCATCCATCTGGACCAGGAGTTCTATTCAAAGATAATTTAAACATTGTGGCTTTGATTAGCTCTCTTGAGATCGGAGCCGCAAGCAAAGACCTCTGAAAATCAGAGCATACATCCCTTACTATTCGTCTGAGAATATCCGGTAGATAGGGACAGAAAGAGCCCTTCTCATTACACAGAATTTCTGAGAAGTAGTCCAGGGCAATCTTATGAACCTCCTCTAGTGATTCAGACCTAGTTCCATCTGCACGAAGGAGATATTTTATGGCATTCAAAGCATTCCTAACCAGCGTACTACGATGGAAAAAAGCCGTGTTTAGATCCCCAAATTGAAGCCATTTGATCCTAGATCTCTGCCTGAAGAAACATTCTTCAGGTAACCTCAGAAAAATCCACTGATCCTTAGCAGACTTTTCCAACTCAAAGATATTTTCAGAAGGGTTTGTAAGCGCAGATAACTGAATAGAATCCAGGGAATCCTTTGCCTCAGCTACCCTCCTCTCAATGTCACTATCGCCAGAGTCTTAATAGGCCTCTTTAGACCCTTTAGACTGAAACTCAACGAAGAAAGGACGCGCGGCCGAGATAGAAGACCATCCCATAAATCTTGCATTGAGGAGATGAAGGAAGGCAAATTTGCTACAAAACTCACCATTGAATTTATGCATATCTCAAGTACACGTCAAAATCAGATTAAACAATTGACGTCATCTGTGGAGAAATTAGAAAATAACACCAAAAGATTAAAAAATAGCCAGAGATGATGACATTTAAACCAGCATGGGGCCACACCTCCGGTCGCAGATCTTGCCACCATGTTTCCTGTTATGCAAAACCTAATTGAACGTCTTATTCATTAAGACGCGTCAAACAAAGCAACCAACAAATGCCTATATGCCCTAGCCCCGCTTACGTGCCAACTACTACCGGTGATGAAGAAGCTAAACTACAAGGAGGCGCCTCTTCCAGAAAACGTCAATCCGACAGGAAACATGGTGGCATGATCTGCGACCGGAAACATGGTGGCTATAATAAAATACATTGATTATAAAACCATATGAATACAAAGTATTATTTAATAGGTGTATATATATATTTCATATCGTTTAAATTAAACTATATATCATATAAAATATATATTTATATTTTACTATTTGCACTGAACATATATTGAGAAGTTAATATTTTAATTTTGAAATATGCATTAGAATTTCTAAAATATTTTAAATTACTAAAACCATTAAACATCCCACATTAAAAAGTTTATCAATGTTTAAAATTTTATCATACAAAGATGCAAATAATCATAAAAACATATGAGTAGAAATCTCATTTAGCCATATTAAAATATACTATATATCTATATTAATATCATTTAACTTTAATTATATATCATATACAATAGATAAAATTTATTGTTTTGATTTATTTACCATAAATGATCTTTAATAAACGAGTGATTGTTTGATTTATATGCGTACACCAATTAAATTATATTCATAATAATAACTGATTTCTCAAATATCTATCTATATATATAAAGTTGTCTTGCCTGGCTGTTCATGCTGCCACATCGTCTTTTAGAATAGGGCTTTTTGCGACACCTATCACCTAAAAAAATTCTCACCGTTGTTGTTCCGTATACACAAGCAAGAAGACTTTTTAAATTGACCCAATCAATCAAGCTTACTATTCCATTGGGCTCCGTTTTAAATTAGTTTTGCATATAAGCCCACACATGTTTATAGGTTCTCTTCCTCTGCTTACGAACGGAACAGAGTCTCTGTCGTGACGTTTGATTCGGATTGCACCTTCTCTTTACACACGGCTATGTAACGCCTGAGCTGATCATTACTTCACCCAATGAATTACACATTTACTTGATTTATATCTCTTCCCACTATCTCACGCATTCAATCGTCTTCCCACTCCTCGAAGGTAACGGGAGCAAATCTCTATATAGTTGACTTCGTATGATCATGTTATGATAACGGTTTCTCTTGCTAATTCTAGGCACCGAAGAAAGAAAAAGTTCCACTACTATCCTATAAACCCTGCAAAATCCGGAGGTGGAACGCATAAGAAAGTAATTCGTATCAAATATTATATTCTCTTGAATACTATTTTCTTTTGCTTACTTTGCTCTTTTCATTTCTTTGTTGACATAAGTGGAGCAAGGGGAAGCTAAAGCAGAAGGTGAACAACATAACATGGTTCTTTTCAAGTTGGTGTTAGATTTTAGAGTCTCTGGTTGTGTGTGTGATGAACAAGTCCTTTAGGACGAAATGAGTCTTGAACTAATGAAAGAGAGAAACAGAGAGACAAGTGTAGACTCAGATCAGAAACAAGAGATTATGAAAGATTGAGAGTATAAGAAAGGGAGAGACTAAGAGAATCTGATCAAAAGCACACTTGATATTATGAAGGAGAAGGGGAAATCCCCCTTACTCTCTTATCTTTTACACTTGTGGCTATAAACAAATATATAGAAAATCTAGTTTACAAAAGTAGCCACACATCTTTGGCTTACTAGATAAGCTAATAATAAAATATCTAGTCTTTAGCTTATAAGAGAAGCTTTGACTAGTCTGTTTTTACTGTTCATCCGCGGGCACTGTTCATGCTGGCAGGCCTTGCTTATTCCTCTTTGGCAAGCCTTGCTATCTTTTGGCAGACTTTTCTGGATGACAGTCTCTTTATTTTTATTAATATTCCCTCTCAAGCTTGACCATAGGAGATCCGAAGGTCAAGCTTGGAACCTAGAAGAACTCCCTCATTAAAAAAAACCTTACAAGGAAAACCCTTTGGGACAAAACCTTGTAAGGGAAAAAGAGTAGAGTCAACAAAGCCTAGGGATTGGCCAGTGGGTCTTTGTGTCTTAGGATCAACATGATGGACACAAAGACCCTGGATCACGGCCTTCTTTGGATGCAAGAGAGATCTTCACTTTCTTGCACATCACCAACACTTCTTGGACCTCCTCTTAGGACCGGTTTGTGTCTTCCCTTCTCTTGTGACTTCTTGCCACCTCCATTGGGGTTAGAACACACGACCACCAGCTCCTTCTTACTGAGTATCCAAGTGATTGCTGAGCCTTGGTTGATTCTTCTTTGAGTCACCAACTTGATAGAAGATTGTGAGGATTCATTATTTTCTTCCTTCATCAACTCTTCCCAAATTGGTTGGTTTCTCTTCTTCAATCACCACTAAAGGCTCTTTCTCTTTCTTCTCACAAGCTCATTCACCCTCCCCCTCAAGCTTGAACCGAGTATAGGGGAGGTCCAATATTGATGATGAGTGCTTGCTTGCTTCATGATCAGCATGGTGAGGAGTGCCAATCTTTCTTCAGTCTTGACACTTAAACCCCTCTCTTTGAAATCGACATTGCAGCCTCTTCTTGAAGCTTCATCAATCAGGTACAAGCACACATGCTATGGGCTGATTCATAGCTTCCCAACTGAAGGTAACTGTTCTAACTTCATGTAGAAGCTGATCCATAGCTTTCCAACCAGAAGATAACTGTTCTAACTCCATGCCTTGGGCTGATCCATAGCTTCCCCTCTGAAGGTAACTGTTCTAACTTCTTGTAGAAGCTGATCCATAGCTTCCCAGCCAGAAGGTAATTGTTCTAACACCAAGTTGTTGCTGTCCTTGTTGAATTCTTCTTACAATGGTTTCTAGACATGTCATGGAAGCTCATTTACAGCTCCCCTCAAGCTTGACTCCGAGAATAGGGGAGGAGACAAGCTTCTAGACATGTCATGGTTTTTAGTGATATGAGCGCCACTTATTCCTGCAGCTTCAATGCATGTACTTCTTTCAAAGCTTCTCATTCTTCTTTCAGTGTGATAGCTCCCTCTCTACACCCAGGAATATACACTTCTTGTGTAGGCTCTGAAATGTAGGCAATGTGGACACTAAAATCCATGGGTAGCTGCCACCAACTTTTCTTCTCTTCAATGTGTGTACTCTTCTCTCTATGCTCAGGAATATACATCTTTTGTGTAGGCTCTGATGCATAGGCTGTGAAAAACTCATCCACGAAGATACACCATTGACGAGAGAAACTCTCCATGATTCAGGAATATGCACCTTGTTCAGACTCTGAACAACATGGGCAAATTTTTTTCTTCTTTGTCTCGGTTTGATGATGAACAATGAACACCTCTTGTGAACCTGAAACACCACTCAAACTCCAGCAAAGATAATACACAATGCACCACCCTAGGCGGTTTCTATTCCATGAAAACTAACAGGATCAGCCAACATCTAGCATCATATTACAATCACTATAGAACCGGGGCGAGCATTCCAATTGTCTATCACCAAACAAGACATTTTAAGAATCCTGGGACAAATCTTGAACATATTCATCTAGCAATCTTTAAGCTGTCCTCAGGTATTCAACACATCACAACATCACAACCAGTCAACACAAGCTCAAAACAAGATGGGAAAAACGTTTTGCTTACAGCCAAGAAACCAGCACTGGTTTCTTGAATCTTCATGGCTAAAGGTCATGACTTTGTTGGATCTGATAGCCTGGATCGTCTCCCAGCTTCTCCACCTTCTGTTCATGACCACCATCTTGTATCTCCAACTCAAAAGATCCCTCCTTTCTTCATATATTCTAGGTGCCATCTTCATGACAGCTTTCTTTGGAACCCGGATGAGAAAAAGCTCTTGGACAAGGTGCCTTGGAGTCACGTTAGCTAAGCTTCTCCATACACCTTTGCTTCCAATGATAATCACTATCTGGTCAGATAGAGAACAGGATGAGGAAACAAGAACACACACCATGGCTTCAGACTTCATCTTCTTGTAGAAACTGGAATCGCATGGTAATTGCTTCAAGGTTTGGATCTGAGATGAGAAAGGAGTGTGTGGATTGCGGAAGCTTCAACCAGGTTCAGATGAACCGCTCTGATACCATGTTAGATTTTAGAGTCTCTGGTTGTGTGTGTGATGAACAAGCTCTTTAAGGCGAAATGAGTCTTGAACTGATGAAAGAGAGAAACAGAGAGACAAGTGTAAACTCAGATCAGAAACAAGAGATTATGAGAGATTGAGAGTATAAGAAAGGGAGAGACTAAGAGAATCTGATCAAGAGCACACTTGATATTATGAAGGAGAAGGGGAAATCCCCCTTACTCTCTTATCTTTTACACTTGTGGCTATAAACAAATATATAGAAAATCTAGTTTACAAAAGTAGCCACACATCTTTGGCTTACTAGATAAACTAATAATAAAATATCTAGTCTTTAGCTTATAAGAGAAGCTTTGACTAGTCTGTTTTTACTGTTCATCTGCGGGTACTGTTCATGCTGGCAGGCTTTGCTTATTTCTCTTTGGCAAGCCTTGCTATCTTTTACTTTGGCAGACCTTGCTGGATGACAATCTCTTTATTTATTTTAATAGTTGGTAAATCAGGCTGTATCCTTTTCAACATCATCTGAACCATCAGCTGCCGCAATTTGAGGACCCTTCAAACCAATTTCATTGTTGCCATTAAGAGCACGAGCTGCCTTTTCAAGAAACTCCTTTGCAGCTGATTGAATAGATTGTTTCTCATTGGTTTGGTATTTTCTCTCTTTTTTTTTTTCTTTTTGTAACAGGTAACAGATTGGTGTTTTTTTTTTCAGCAGTTATATCTAAATACATGATTCTTGATTTCTCAAACCCAGCGAAGTATTAGGTTTCTTCATAATCTCACCTTCGACCTCCGTTGCTATAGGAAATATTATGAGGAGTGACACGTGGATTGGAGAGGGAACAGAAGACACGCGTCACACATTGAGGAGGCCGTTGGAGAAGTTTGTTACGATGGAAAAAAGAGAGCAGAATAAAAGAAGAAGAGTAGATTCATTTTTAGCTAATCGAGAATTGTATGAGTGTTTCTTCTTTGAATCTTACTTCTGTGGAATTATCAAATCAACTTTTCATAGCTTTTGAGTTGTTTCTTCTTGTATACTCTTGGCGTGATTAGTTTGATTCTTTATGAATAACATTGAATCGTTTGTTACGGAGATCGGAATTTCTATATCAGAGGTATCAGAGCCATTTGTACCTCGGCATCTATGGCGGAGACGCGTTCACAAGCTCTATTGAAGGGAACGGCGACGCGAGAATCGGAGGGGGCGATTTCGAGTCGTTTCGAAGCGTTGGAGAAGGCGCTCGAGTCGCAGAATGAGAAAGCACACGCATCGAGGGGAGTGTGAGAGAGATGATCGAAGCATTTAAGCTGATGATGAACAATAATCTGATGAATCCTTCATCGAGTGATGCTACACATCAAGATCCTTTTCATCGTCATCGACAGGGTAATCAATCGTACTACTCAGGTATGACGCGCCTCGCGAAGGTCGATTTTCCTAGATTCAACGGCGAGAATGTAAAGGAGTGGTTGTTTAAAGTCGAAGAATTCTTTGGAATCGATAACACACCATTGGATCTGAAAGTTCGTCTCGCATCGATTCATTTTGATCAAATCGCGGCAGCATAGCATCAATCTTTAGCTCAATCGGAGCAAGATGCTTATGTTGTTGAGGATTGGGAGCAGTATAAAGTACTTTTGAAGGAAAGATTTGAAGATGTAGTAGATGATCCCATTGCGGACCTGAAGAAATTACAAGAAACAGTTGGAATTGGTGATTATCATGCGAAATTGGAATTGATTTGTACTCGTGTGAAGTTGAGTGAAAGCTATTTGGTTAGTGCTTACTTGGCTGGATTAAACAATGATACACAGATGCATGTGAGAATGTTTCAGCCTAAATCTGTGAGAGAATGTTGGCTCTTGGGGCGTCTGTACGAGACAGCACATCCACGAAAGTCATCTGCACAGTCATGGTCTCAGGGGAAGAGCACCACAAACACGATCAAGGGTTTATTGCAGTATCAGAAACCAGGGGAAGTGAAGAAGTACACCAATGAAGTAGCTGACAAACCAAAGGATGGAGCAAAACAACCACATAAGTTTTTGACTCATGAAGAGATGAGTGATAGAAGATCGAAGGGTTTGTGTTACTATTGTGATGAGAAATACACTCCTGGCCATTATTTGAAGCATAAAAAAACTCAACTCTACTTGTTAGACACTGACGAGAATGAAGAGTTTTTTGAGGCTGAAGAGGAGGCTGTACTAGATGATGAGGAAGGTGATATTGCTCATATTTCAGTCAGTGCAGTAGCAGGGGTTACTGAGAATTATAGAACAATGAAGGTTCGTGGTCTACATGGGAAACGTACCCTTTACATACTCATTGACTCGGGGTCTACACATAACTTCATGGATGCTAGTGTAGCTGAGAAGCTAGGTTGTGAGATTAAACCACATCGCATGAAAAGAGTCGCAGTTGCCGATGGTGGAAAGTTGATGGTTAAGGGTCGTATCGAACAGTTTGAATGGCGTTTTCAAAATGCTAGTTTCAAACAAGATATGATGCTGATTCCTTTAGGAAATTGTGATATGGTTTTGGGGGTGCACTGGCTCTCTCTGTTGGGACCAATATTGGGATTTCTTGGAGCTTGAAATGAAATTCAAATATCTTCAGAAGCGTGTTGTCTTACACGGAATCAAAGAGGGAGTAATGACTGAAGTAAAAGCTAATCGAGTGAAACTGACTGAGGAGGGTGCGCAGATATCGTGTATATATATCAATAAAGTGGATGAGGGAGAATTCTCCGAGTTGCTATCAGTTGGAGTGAGAGCTGATACGTCTGCAGAGAAGTCAGTAGGAGTGAGAGCTGACACATTTGGATTGGAATCAGTAGGAGTGAATGCTTATATGCCGGAACTGTTTTCAGTAGGAGTGAGTGCTGATGCTCCTAACCTGTTCTCAGTAGGAGTGAGTGCTGAAGACAGGACGGGGAGTCGCGAAACAGATTCTGGTTTGAAAGAGCTGTTAAGGGAATATGGTGATATCTTTGAAGAACCACAAACACTGCCACCACACCGTGTGCATCACGACCATCAGATACCGTTGATGGAAGGGTCAAATCCAATCAACCAACGCCCTTACCGTTATGCTCTGTATTAGAAAACAGAGATTGATAAACAGGTCCAAAGCTTGTTGGATGCAGGAACAATTGTGAATAGCTCAAGTCCTTATGCTTCTCCAGTGGTGTTAGTAAAAAAGAAGGATAGTACGCGGAGATTATGTGTTGATTACAGACACCTCAACAACATGACCATTAAAGATCGCTTCCCTATTCCATTAATCGAAGACTTGATGGATGAGTTGGGGGGTTCTTCAGTGTATTCTAAGATTGATTTATGAGCAGGCTATCACCAAGTTCGTATGAACCCGGTGGATACACACAAGACTGCTTTCAAGACACATAGTGGACATTATGAGTACATGGTAATGCCATTTGGCCTCACGAATGCACCTGCAACATTCCAAAATCTGATGAATTCGGTCTTCAAACCTTTCCTCAGAAAATTTGTTCTCATCTTTTTCGATGATATCCTCACTATAGCAAATCTGTGGAGGATCACATTCAGCATTTACAACAAGTTTTTGAGGTAATGAGGGCCAACAACGTGTATGCTAAGGAGAGAAAATGTGCATTTGTTACATCGCGTGTGGAGTACTTGGGTCACTACATTGAAGCAAAGGGCATTTCAATTGATCCTAACAAGATCAAAGCTATTCAGGAGTGGCCAGAACCTAAAAATTTGAAACAATTGCGAGGGTTTTTAGGTTTGGCAGGTTACTATAGAAGATTTGTACAGAGTTTTGGGAGTATTGCCAGACCACTCACTGTATTAACGAAAAAGATGCATTTGTATGGTCTGAGGAGGCTCAGGAAGCGTTTGATAAACTGAAATACGCTTTGTGCCACGCTCCTGTCTTGGCTCTACCTGATTTTTCAAAACAATTTTTGGTTGAAACTGATGCTTGTGAGAGTGGAATTGGCGCGGTATTGATGCAGGAAGGTCACCCTATTGCATATAGCAGTAGGCATCTGAAGGGCAAGCAACTACACTTATCAATATATGAAAAGGAATTGTTGGCGGTGGTCTTTTCTGTTCAAAAATGGCGACATTATCTTCTTAATGATCACTTTATCATAAGAACTGATCAACGGAGCTTGAAGTATTTGTTAGAACAGCGGTTAAATACTCCGATTCAACAACAATGGTTGCCTAAGCTGATGGAGTTCGATTATGAGATTCAATACCGCCAAGGGAGAGACAATTTGGCTGCTGATGCTCTCTCCAGAGTAGATGGATCTGAAGTGTTGTGTATGGCTTTATCTGTTTTGGAATGTGACTTAATGAAGCAAATTCAGGAGAGTTACAAAGAAGATGTAGCAGTGACGGAGGTTATTGAAGCTCTAAAAAAGAAACGTGATGCTAAGAAACATTTCACTTGGTCTCAAGAGACGTTACGGACGAAGAGTAAATTGGTTATTCCTGCAGTAGTACAGCTGCGGAATAAGATATTGGAGTGGCTACATGAATCAGGAAGTGCAGGTCACTCAGGCCGAGATGCTACCTATCAACGAGTGAAGAGTTTATTCTATTGGAAAGGCATGAATAAAGATATACAGAATTACATACGTCGTTGTGCAGTTTGTCAACAATGTAAGCATGAGACAGTGGCTTCTCCTGGCTTGATTCAACCTCTTCCTATTCCAACGGCTGTGTGGTCTGATATCTCTATGGACTTTATCGATGGACTACCTAAATCTTTTGGGAAGTCGGTAATCTTTGTAGTGGTTGATCGACTTAGAAAAGCTGATCATTTTATGGCTCTCAGTCATCCTTACACAGCAGCATTCGTCGCTCAAGCATTCTTGGATTCTGTCTTTCGCTTACATGGACTACCCCAGTCAATTGTTAGTGACAGAGACTCTGTGTTTTTAAGCGAGTTTTGGAGAGAGTTGTTTACGCTTCAGGGGGTCTCGTTGAACTACTCAACCGCTTATCATCCTCAGAGTGATGGACAAACTGAGGTAGTGAATAAGTGCTTGGAAACTTACTTAAGGTGTATGACGAGTGAACGACCTCATCTGTGGAGTAAATGGCTTCCATTGGCAGAATACTGGTATAATACCACGTTTCACTCGTCTACTCAGCTAACTCCTTTTGAGGCAGTGTATGGTCTTCCTCCACCCGTACATTTACCTTATCTGTCTGGAGAGACTAAGGTGGAAGTCGTGGCTAAGTCTTTACAGGAACGGGAGAGTATGATATTGTTACTGCAGTTTCATTTGTTGCGTGCTCAGCACCGTATGAGACAGAATGAAGACTTGCATCGTACAGAGCGCAGTTTTGACATTGGTGATTATGTGTATGTCAAACAGCAACCGTATCGTCAACAATCCGCAGTGGTCAGGTCTAACAACAAATTGGCTCCTAAATTTTTTGGTCCCTATAAGATTTTTGATCGCTGTGGGTCGGTGGCTTATAAGTTGGAATTACCACCATCTTCTCTTATACACCCAGTCTTTCACGTCTCTCAACTGAAATTTTTGGTAGGAAATGTTCACACTTCCACTGTATTACCACTCGTGCTGGATGATGTATTGTCGAAGCAACCAATACGTATTTTGGAGAGGAAGATGGTGAGGAGACAGGACAAAGCCGTTACAAAGGTGTTGGTTCAGTGGGCTAATCAGGGTGAAGAGGAAGCTACTTGGGAGTTTCTCTTTGACTTACAACAGAAGTTTCCCACATTTGAACCTTTAGGTCAAGGTTCTCTTAACAGGGAGGATTTGCTATAGGAAATATTATGAGGAGTGACACGTGGATTGGAGAGGGAATAGAAGACACGCGTCACACATCGAGGAGGCCGTTGGAGAAGTTTGTTACGATGGAAAAAAGAGAGCAGAATAAAAGAAGAAGAGTAGATTCATTTGTAGCTAATCGAGAATTGTATGAGTGTTTCTTCTTTGAATCTTACTTCTGTGGAATTATCAAATCAACTTTTCATAGCTTTTGAGTTGTTTCTTCTTGTATACTCTTGGCGTGATTAGTTCGATTCTTTGTGAATAACATTGAATCGTTTGTTACGGAGATCAGAATTTCTATATCATCTGTAGATTACAGTCGAGTGTTCCACGAAACTAGAGCGCCGATCAACTCCCGTAACGTCTCCACCTTCCATTAAACATACTTAAATACGTTTACTGGAACACTATTAAAGAGCATTCTCATCCAGACAAACCACTTTCACCTGTTATATGTCCAAGCACGTGTTCCTGCTCTTCCATTGAAAGATGAGGGGTTTGTTTATCTGATACTGATCCTAACGCCATGTGCTTTAATGGTTGGCTTGAATCAGGTAGATTCCTGTCACTGCTTAGGAATCAAAGGCTTCCAAGCTCCAGAGGTACATCAACTGTAACTATCTCTAACTTCATTTAAATCTTTGCTTATATGAATCACATAAATCGTGTACCTTGAGACTAAAAATGCACGCCTGAGGTACTCATTAGAACTTTAACGGACGAGATTATGAGGCATTGACGAATTATGGGAGGTCACAAACTGCACAACCGAGAATCTTCTTCCCTTGAGGTAATAATTTAATCATCAGCCTGCTAAACTTCTCTAATCATTGCTGCATTTGTGTGACATTATACACGTGCTCTGTTTTTAAGTCTAGAAAGACTTTCTCTCAGGATTGCACAAGTAAAGGCGTCTTATTAAGTCTAGAGAGAAAAAGTTGATCGCAGTCCCAAATCCTGATACATGTTAATATATATGTCACACTACCTGATACAGTGGGTAGATAGATGATGAGATGTAGATGTGTGTTTTTTAATTTTCCAGGAATTGTATGAGTCAAGGTTCCAGAAAACGGAGGATAAGAAGCAATATCTTGAAACAAGTGTTTCATGCGAGAAGCAAATATCAAATTTGTAGAAAACAAAGACGGCAACAACATTGAAAACGGATGAGAAATTAGATTCTTCTTCACACTCACCCACTTGCACTTATAAAGCTTGATTCTTAACACTACTAAACAAACCTCTTTGTTTTTGCTCATCGTATCATTTGAATTAGAAACAACAGAGTTCTTTATAGGTAGCGTCATAAGTGCAGTGGTAAGCCAAGCCATGTTGGTGGTAGGAGAGAAAAATCTACATCTGATACTTAACATTCCCATGGATGTCTATGGTGACCAGAAAAGGATCCAACAACTCATAGCGGAATTCCTGCTAATTATTGTTCACTATGAACCCACTGAAAGCTCTGTGGAGCTCAATCTACACCGGTTCTGAAACAAATGGCTTATACGTTCTCTGCTATACACACATGGAGTTTCATGTAACCTTTTGAAGCCTTGATAAAAAAAATTTTGATTTAGCAAACAACGAGCACTGGGATTCATTACCGACAAAGAAAGTGCAAGACATGTTCCACAATAGCGTATGGACGAGTCGTGAAGCAGAGTCCTATTTCTATAGTAAATGGTGTCTTTAATAGTGTTACTACTTAAACTTCTAAAAATTAATGACCAAACATTTGTAAATCCTTGGGATTTTAAGAGTATGGTCAATGGTTTAGTTAAAAAAACTTCTTCAGCTTCAGTATATAATCGGTTATCATAATTGTTTGGAAGTTGTTGAAAATTTAGAATATTTATAAAATTTAAGGATATTGAATTTACCCGTTTCTTCACATGTTAAAAAAAATTCGCCGAGTGTTTTTATAATCGCCTCATGTTAGATTACGTAATGACATAATTTTACAAAATATGTATGTCTGAGTTAACAACACTAAGCTTTTCATACAAAACAAACATATTAAAAGATTTACACCGCCTGAATAAAGTTATAAAAATATCAAAATATGCTTAATTAGGAAATGTACTAGCTCCTTTTGGAATTTCCCAACCAAACTATAATCTATATAAATATAATTTCACGAAATCTATAGTGGAGCAAAATTTGGATTATGTAAAGAAGTTTGAGAAATTCATGCACATCATTTAAACAAACAAAATCACCACCAACACACATACCATTGTAATCTAAACACTTTTCGTTTTCCATGGCTTTTTTTGCCTTGCTTTGTTTCAGTTTTACGTTACAAGAAATAAATTACATCCACATAATTACGCTGTTTAGAATAAAGAAGCTTGAGAAAACGGCATGGTAGAAAAATAAATCAACGAAATATCACTCAATTTACTCTAAACAACATTAACAAACTACAGTCATTGACCAGTAATACGAAACTCTTTGTATTACACATTCGATGGAAAGGTCTTAATAAATAAGAACCACAACAGACCAAGCTTGGCATACACATGAAACCTTACTACCTTGAAGGCCACTTTTTAATAAAAAACTGCCATCATTATTTGAAGACAAATCTGTTAGATAGATGTGACCTACAAGTTACAATTGACACCACCCAAAAATTTCAATAAAGAGCCAACATGCATAATCTTATTGCCCGCTGCCAAGGCTCACAAATAACTGTTTTGATCAACAGCCAACTTTGAGAAAAAAAATACGCTTATGATCAACAGATGTAGGACGAAGTCGAACAAAAAAATCAAAAGAAAATTTTTTTATAACCCGTGAAAGTTATGAATTCAATGGTTCTAAAAGTAAAATGAAAATGTTTGTACATTTAACAATATTTTACAACAAAAAACTTATACAACTAAGATAAAAGAATACTTAGATCATGGGTCTGATTAGTTGGGTTATAATGCAAAATTTTTGTAAGAATTTAATTTGTAGCTTTTATCCATATAGTTGTCCGTTTTTTAGCTGTAGAAAAATATTATAACTTTTAAACCGTCGGTTGAAAGAAAATAATAAAATATGAACACAAAATAATAGGAATATTAATTCAACCATTCTGACTACAATTTAACTAATTTTCTGTTAATTTTGCTCATCACCTTATATAAAATTTTAATAAGAAAAATATTAAAAGTTCAGTTTTGTAGAACGAAAATAAATGAATAATTTAAAATAATTTCAAATTTTCAAGAAATTTATTTTTAAATAATAAATTAAAATATTTATATACAAAAATATACATAGAAAATATAATTAAAATTAAAAATTAAACAAAAACCCCGGACGTAGCCCGGGCCAACCCCTAGTTTAATATATAATTATAATTTTGTTATTTCATAATATGCAGAAAAAACATAAAATAAATAATAATACATAAATATAATTTGTATATATTTATTCTACGCAAAGCGTGGATCTTAACTTAGTAACTAAGTATATTCGAAACCTTAAGATCTAGATTTTTTTTTTGGATAATTTCTAAACTACCCTATTTAAGATTGTGATTTTGAAAAATATACTGTTTTAAAATTATTTTGAAAACTACACTTATTTATGTTTTATAAGACTCTTTTGCCCTTTATTTAAAGTTTAAATTAAAAATATTTTTAATAATGAAAAACTCAAAACTATTATTATTGTAATCATCTATGAGATAATTTTTTAAATTATAATATTTTACAAATTTAGCAAGTTATAATATATTCAAATTATGTATGGAGAACTATTGAAATACTTAAACCTAAAAAAAAATCTCTAAAACAAACATAATCTCTAAAAAACGTGGGATATAGAACGTAAACATAAACTTCTCTCTAATGGATGCTCAAGGAAACCGTTGCAGCCAGAACTGAACATAATCTTCTATTCGAATACTCCTATAAGATTATGTTTATGCTCCATATTGTACGATTGTATTATTTTCGTAGAAAGGAGGCAAACTCTGAATTTCCTGAGAATTTGAAGCTATTTCAGCCATTGTTACGATATGGAACACATCCATTACATGAATAGGTCAAAAGATTGTGAATGTTTTGGTTGACTTTACAAGAAACATTATGTATTTTTTTCTAAACAAACCTTTACTTTTGATGAAATAAGAACGCTGTGGTGATTATAAAATGTATTTAAGAGTCCATAGTCTATAACAAAAAAAAAATCATCAAACTCCAAAATTACATGTTTGACGATTGTGTCTTCCTCCTCAAATACAAAATAAAAGAAGAATTATAATGACTTAAAAGATATGAAAACCAGAAGTTTTAAACAAAGAATAACAAATTTCAGATTTTCTTGTTGCATAACTTAAAATAAAATAAATAAATCATTTATTTTTATTTGTTCTATTTCTATTAATTTTTAATTTAAATTTTGAAATGTGTTACCCTCAATAAGGTTAATCTAGCCACTTCACTTATAAATAAGTTTAGTTTTCAAAAAATTTAAGATATGGTGTAGTTCTAAAAATATAATCTCATTTGATGGCATTTTTCAAAATTTTCCCTTTTTTTGATAACTCAAGCTTTAAACCCTGGAAACTGGAGGGCTCATGTGAATACCCCAGTAACCACGTATTGCGATAATCTGAGTGTAGACGGATTCGAATTCAGATCCCGTAGGATCCATGGAACGCCATGATATCCAACCACTAATGCGTGATTATTAAAATCTAAATCTAGAATTCTAGATATATGATTTCATAACTAGATTTATAAATCGTTATAAACCGGTATAAATTCCAAACAGATGTTTCTCAAACCTCTTATTTATGCCAGGTTTAGGCATCTCATGTATTTACGCTAAAATGTATAAAGGTTTCATGGTTTCCTGACACGGACAATAAGATTATCCCGATATGTCTAGTCTCGAATCTCACATCAATAGGGTGGAATATTATTTTGAACACTCTATAACAGAAAAACATATTTTTTGGGTCACCAACAGAATACGACAATAAACTCATTTTTAATTTATTTTTATTTATGACCCAAAAGATTGCTTTGATTTTTTTTCACAAAAAGGTTTTGAATTTAAAAGCTAAAACTTCTCAAATAATATGTAGAAATACTTTAACAGTGTGATTTAAAATGTAGGTTACGATTTCATAAAAGGTTTTATTTCCACCAATTAATATTATTGTTTTACTAAACATAAAAAATAATATTTTCACCAAAACAAACATAAAAGCACCCATTGACATTTTTCATTAAATTTTTGAATTTAACTTTTGTTTAAAATATGCGTCCGTTACACTAATTATTTGAACAAAAACTATCAACTCAACAAACAGAATTTAACCCAAAAATGAAAAAAACTCAACGAACAGAAGACGAAAACATCAAGTCATTTCAAGATAATAACAAACTACTCACCTGTTCAAAATAATATCTAACCCCTTCCAAAATTTAAGGAACGAGAGAACCGGACGTCAAACCCTAAATAAAGAAGAAAAACAAACAAACACTAATTCTTATCTTTTTCCTTTCCCAGCTTCACTACTATATATAAACCTCGCGTCTTCTCTTATACTAAATCAGATCTAACAAAAAGAAAACACTAAGCACTCTCAAAGAAATATCATGGCAATAATGAAGCAATCTCTTATTCTTTCCATATTAATACTCCTATCATCATCATTTGCACCAATCCATGCCCGCAACAAACCACATCCGGCAAACTCTGCCCCACCGGTAGCAACTCCAGCGCCAGGACCATCAAATTCTGATTGCTCGAGCGTTATATATGACATGATGGATTGTCTCTCGTACCTTACCCCTGGATCAAATGATACTAAGCCCACGAAAGTGTGTTGCGGGGGAATCCTATCTGTTGTACAATATAATCCTAACTGTGTTTGCATCGGCTTAGCTAGTAGCAAAGATATGGGTATTGCAGTGAATAACACAAGAGCTCTTGCCATGCCCACGATTTGCAAGCTCCCCATTCTTCCTCCACATTGTAGTGAGTATTTTTTATTTTATTTTCTCTAGTTCCTAATGTCTTTGTTAGTTAGTTTTTTTTTTTTTTTGCTTTGTATTTTCTTTGTTTCGAAGCTTAAAACTTTTCTTTGCTGGTGTAGCTATACTGGACGAGTCGAGCCCCAGTGCATCTACTCCTGGTATGTCTTCAGGTACGTGTTTCGTTGTATTCACATTTTGGTCTTTTTCATAGATAGTTAGTTGAATATCTTTCACAATTTTACCAAAAAAATATCTTTCATAATTAAGATTAAATGCTTTTCTTTGTTTTTCTTCTTTTTTCTTACGGTTTGATTGGAATTGTACTAAAAATATTGTGCTATCTTATGTTTTATTTTTAGTTTATTTAATGATTTTCTGGTAAATCCAATCTAATGTTTCACTGAGGATCACTAGAATTATAATGATATTGCATTTGCAATAACTAAAAGTAAGCTACACTTTACATATGTATTTTTTTATAAGACACTTTTCATATTTTATATTCTCTGTTTTTTCTTGTCAACAAGATATTTTCTTATATATTCTATACCAGATCAATTGAATATTGGGAATAAAATCGAAGTGATATATTCGTTTTTTATATATTTTTCTTTTGTGAATTGATTGTTGAAAAGGCAATTCACATATTTGGTACTTATGTGAGTCTCATTCTGTTAGTTTTGTTACTATTTCTTTTCCGGCAAATGCAATCAATCTATTAATCTTTTTTTTTTGACAAATCAATCTACTAATCTTCTATGAGAATATTGATATACCACTGTCACTGTTTTCGATTTGTTTCTCACATAACATCTTTATAATTTCTTTAGTATTACATTTGTAATTATATTTATTCATTCATATGGGGAAAACATTAGGTTTCCTTTCAACTTTTTGGTTTGCGTATATCATTTGTTTATTAAGAAATATATAATGAATGAACGATAATATTGATGCAGTTCCTCCATCGGCTGTAACACCTATGACTTCACCGTCTTCAGCCCAGTCACCCACATCTTCGCCAACTTTGGCTGACTCGCCGGGCATGACTGCAACACCTCCCTCGAGTTCTGGCACCAACCACCTCTCAGTTTCAACGTTGAGCTTCGTTTTCATATATTTCTTCTATAACTTACATTTCGGCTTTTTCTAAATTACAACTTTCGCGTTTTCATATATTTCTTCTACTGAATTGGACATTTATATGTTTGTGATTTCAAGACCGATGCTGTTTTTAATTTGATGTTCTTTGTTAATCATATTAATATATTTTTTAAAAATCGTGCAACACTGGTATAGAGCTGCTGGGATTTTGTCTTTGTTTCCGTGAAAAGGTCTGAGTAGGGATGCTAATAAAAATAAAACTGTCGCTAAGCATAAAATCGGATAATGACCAAAGTCAAAGGCCGACAAAAAAAAACCAAAGTCAAAGTGATGATTACTTCTGCCCTGTTCGTAAGGAAGACGTTGCGTCTACGTCTGGCGACCGAAAATAGACACAAATGACGGCAAACAACACACAGATAAGAGAAAATAGTCGCTAGCGTTTAACTCCCTCTAATGTATTTTCAGTTACAAGTCTTAAAATATTGATAGATAACGCTTGTCTCAAGAACACGGCATCATTTTTTTTTTTTGATTCAAAGAAAAATATACTTTGTTACAGCATGTGCTACTTTGTTTTTTACTTTTCCAAACAGACGAAATAGAAAAGAAAAAAAAACAGACTATGTTCCCACAGATGCAATCCAGACTTGAAAAGCTTTTCCAGTCTCTTGTCTTGCTAGCATGTTCAACCCAAAAACCCATTAAGAATATCTTAACTAATTTTAATAGTAATTCTAGGCTAAGAGACTTGGTTAAGAGACGGCAGCATTTAATGTGTTTCAATGCTAGTCTCTTAATTAAGGATTTTTAGAAATTAATAAATTAAAAAAATATTAGGTAAATAAAACATAGTAAAAGATAATATTTTAAACATTAATTTTTAAATAAAAACATGAAATAAAGATTAGTAAAATAAACGAGAATAATTTGAAAGAAGCATCACAACTCAGTTGTTGTTTTAATCATGTCCAAATTTTTGCCAAATATGTTCAACCAAATCATTTTTCAGTTGTTGATGCATTTGTCTATCACGAATTCTACTTCGAGTATCCATCATATTGGCGATATTTGTAGGGGTATCTGTAGAATATGTGAGATCGACATGTGAACTTCCGTTGTCTTCTGCTTCTTGGAACTCTGAAACGTCAAATTGAGTGTATCCATCTCGTTCGTCTTCTACTATCATATTATGGAGTATTATACAAGCTCTCATAATCTTTCCAATTTTGACTTTATCCCAAAAAAGTGTTGGAGCTTTAACAATGGCAAAACGAGCTTGCATGACTCCAAAAGCACGCTCGACATCTTTGCGGACAGATTCTTGACATTGAGCAAATAAAACTGCTTTCGGGCCTTGTGGTAATGGAATTGATTTGATAAAAGTTGTCCATTTCGGATAAATACCATCGGTGAGATAGTAAGCCAAATGATGCTCTTTTCCATTGACAGATTATGTGACTTGCGGAGCTTGACCATTTATTATGTCATCAAAAACAGGTGAGCGATCAAGAACATTGATATCATTTAAGGTACCTGGAGGTCCAAAAAACGCATGCCATATCCAAAGATCATATGAAGCAACCGCTTTTAAAATGATTGTTAATTTACCCGAACCCCGAGTATATTTCCCTTTCCAAGCCGTGGGACAATTCTTCCACTCTCAATGCATACAATCAATGCTTCCTATCATCCCGGGAAATCCATGATACCAATATCAAGTAGACGTTGAAGATCAGCAGGTGTTGGTCTTCTTAGGTACTCTTCGCCAAATAAAGAAATTATTCCGTCCAAAAAATTTTCCAGACATGACAGAGTAGTAGACACACCGAGTCGGAGGTATTCGTCGGCCGCATCAGCCGCATTACCATATGCCAAGACACAAATGGCTGCTGTACTCTTTTGATGTGGAGAGAGACTACGCCTGCCGAGAGCATCTCTCTTTTGTTGAAAGAATTGAACTTCATTGGAGAGTCGATTAACAATACGCATGAACAATCGCTTGTTCATTCGAAAGCATCGTCAGAATAGATTGTGAGGATATGTTGGGGTTTCGCTGAAATAATCATTCCATAAACGTACATCGCCTTCTTCACGATTTCTTTCGATATAAATTCTTTTTTTTTTTTTTTTTGCTCTCTTTTTCTTGATCACCATAATCAATGGAACAATTCTCGAACGTTTGATCAAAATGTTGATCAAAAGTATCATCAATTGATCCATCAAATGTGTTATGAGAAGAAGATGCCATTTTTTGATAATTGTTTGATGAGAATGAGACAAAATGAGTTGGTTTATTTTTTTTTTTGCAGTGAGAATGAGAAGGAGCGAATGAGTTTGTTTGGTGAGAAAGAGAGAATGAGTTTGTTTGATGAGAAAGAGAGAATGAAATTTGGATGCTTGGTTTGTGATCTTTGTGAGAATCAGAGACAGAGAGATTGTGAGAATCAGAGACAAGAGGGTTTGTGTTTGTGAATAAAACTTCAACGCAACATTACTTAATATAGAGAACCAAAGTCTGATACAAGACCCGTGACACAAGTACTACAACACAATACTCCAAGACTGATACAACAGTCTGTGACACAAGTACTACAACACAAAACACCAAGACTGATACAAGATAAACAGACTCGTGACACAAGACTCCAAGACTACAACACTTTGACTCTGATTGCTCTGTGACACAAGACTCCAAGACCCCAAGACCACAAGACCACAGAAACTCCATGATACTTCCACTCCCAATGATCCACTATTTCACACTGTCTTGACCTGAAACAGAGAGTTAAACTAATCATCAATACTTGGCTAAGCCAACAATGCATGAGAACAAGAAAGCAGAGAGTTAAACTAATTAAACTTAAAACATTTCCGAAGCATTTCTAACAAGAACAAGAAGCATTTATAAACATTAAGCAAACAGAGAGTTAAACTAATCAAACTTAAAACATTTCCGAAGCATTTCTAACAAGAACAACAAGCATTTCTAAGCATTAAGAAAACAGAGAGTTAAACTACACTTACGCTAATTAAACATTAAGTCACTGATTAGTTTCTTCTTTAGGGCTTCTTCAAACTCGTCTAGAGGCTCTTTTTTTGCAATAAGAGAGTCAAGTAGACTCATCTTCGACAACCTTTCCTCGGCGGCCAAGTCCTGCTGTTTAATGGACCACATAATCTCAAACTCTTTCAGCGCTTTCTCCTCTACCAGAGTCTTCTTCCCACAGGCCTTTGCTGCCTTAACACCCACGGGAGGCTTGGGTTCAATAGCTTGGGAGCTTGATGAATCTGCACCGTCATCACCCTTTCTCTTCTTAGAGTTTCCCTCGTTTTTGCAGTAGAAAGGTCACTCCACTTCTGGTTGTTCCTCAACTCTTTCCAAGCATGCTCGAGGGTAAATTTCTTCTTATAGTTGTTGTAGAATATTTCATGACCTTTTTTGAGAACATCATTCTCATTGCAGCCGCTACTCTTCTCTCTTGTAGCAGCTTCATACGAACCACAAAATTTGCAGACCAAGTCATTGATCCTGTGCCACAGTTGCTTACAGTGACAAGGCTCTCTCTCTTCGCAGCCAGCAACCTTCTGACTAGCGGCATAGTAGGCTGAAATTCTCGACCAGAATGCGCCTGCCCTTTGCTCGTTGCCAACAAGTGGATCTTTGCTCGTGTTTAGCCACGAGCTGATCAGCAGAACATCATCACTGGGCGTCCACTTTCTTCGTTACCGACGATCACCAACATCATCTGTGACTAAAGTAGGAACTTGAGATGAAGATAGTGAACTATCTTCATAGTTACCAAAGGAAATGCTGTGTTGACTATTAAGTATTCCAACATAGTTTGATGACTGCGTAAATGGATTGTAATCCATTTCCGAAGATCAAAGAAGAGAGAAGATAAAAGAACAGAGGCGACGAAGTGAGAAGAGAAGAACAAGAAGTTAATTGTATTCAAGAAAGAGGAGAAGGAAAGAGTTTAATAGAAGAAAGAGAAGGAAAAACACATTGATCACAACCACCATCTATATCTATCAAACCGAGTTGACATATTCCTAACACATTCATCACACTACACCATCTATATCTATAAAAACCTTAACATCAATTCATTAACTACATAAAACCATAATCAAACACATTCGGGCAGATACAACACCATATCAAAACACACCATCAATTTATTACCTAAACACAACGCAAACCTAACAATAACCAAAGCATTTATTACCGAGGATTCAATTCATTTCAAACAAATTCAAAATCAACATCAATCGCAAGTTAATCAACTAAACAAGAGTACAAGACAATGCTTTACTCTATTGGACAGAGCAAAGATAAATGTTACCTCTATCAACAAGCGTACGCCTTTGGTCGGGCGAACCTGGATCATGCGCCTTCATCCATCCATCTCCCGACTCAAAGACAGAAAGAAATGAAAAAAAGAATTAGCAAAAGAAATAAGAATTAATTCATGGATTATTGGAAGCTACTCAAAGACATAAACAAATGAACAAAGTTTTACCTTTTCATACGCCTGAGCAACAGACGCCGTTTATCTTCGTCTCAGAGAGCCATCGTGAGTGAGGTCGTCGTTTTCCTTTTCTCCATTGAATCTGGAAAAAATTAAAAAACAAATCAACAACCAAAACAAAGATTAAGATATGCATAAGTGAAAGACGGAAAGACGGAATCAAATGAACAGATTTTTACCTTTTGATTCTCCTGAACAACACTCAGCGGCGTTTATCTACGTCTCCGAGAGCCACCGATAGACAGATCGTCGTTTTTCTTCCTCGACGAGACCCACCGACAGAGACATTGCCGTATAGCCGAGGAGAGCTACTGACTCAAAGAGGGGGAGAAATCGTCGTCATCCTTCGTCGAGCAGAGCCATCAATAGAGACGTTGCCTTTTTCCTTCTTCGACGAGAGGAGACGTCGCCGAGGAGTCGACGAGAGGAGACGTCGCTGAGGATTCGACGAGAGGAGACGTCGCCGAGGAGTCGACGAGAGAAGAGCCACCGAGAGCCAGAGGAATCGCCTTTCGCGTCGTCGAGATGAGAGAAACCGAAAGAGAGAAAGAAAGAAGATGGAACGAAACGCGTCTCCACCGTGGCCCTAACCAATAATTGTGTGACACGTGCCCCTTAACATACGTATCTTCGCGCTCCTAATTAAGGGACGCGCCTTCGGATTTTGTTTTTTTTTCATTTCTTTTAATCGCATATTAGCGTTAAATACGGCCTTAAGAGACCGCGACGTGCTCTAAGAGACATAATCCTGTTTTTGCAAGTTGATAACTAAATCCTTTATATACTAAAGCACAAGTCATATGAGTAATTAAATTTTGACATGGCTTGTGCTTCAATATAATTTTAAAAACAAAATTAAAATACATTATCAATAGTTCAAATTTCTTCCGATGAAATTTAAAATAACTTTAAAATAGTTTCTTCCCTTTTGTGCACCAAACTGTAAAATCATTCCAACAACAATTTTTTTTTACAAACATGTCTTTTTGTAGACAGATTTCTTCATATCTTCTTTCTCTTTCTACATAATTTTGAAACTTTTATCATTCATCGCCTGTATTATTTCTATATGAAAAGTTTCTCATAAAGTTTCATAACAAATTCTTTTTTTTTTTAGTTTCATAACAAATTCATATGAAAACTATCCAAAACATAAAATAATTAATATTTTTAGATAAACACTTTTCCAAAACCCCTTTAAAATAAGAAAACAGTTTTCTTTTTGATAAAACAAGCTAAATTTACAATTTTATATCTTAAAAAAAAACATAATCAATAATGTGGGTTAACAATAAAAATAAGAAAGAATAAAAATCAAAATTTTAGTTGTAAAAAATTCAAACTTTTAATCTTAAAAATCAAATTTGATCTCAATATTTTTGAAAAACATTGCAAACATGTATTTTAAAATAATATCAAAGTTATTGTGTAACCCCTCCCCCGTTCAACCTATTTGTTAAATTTGAATGCACCAATGTAATTACTAATTAAGGTTCATAAATATTTGACAGAAAATAATTTAGTCTAAAAATTATAACATTATTTAAGACATTAAATTGATGGGTGTTGATACTTCATATCTAATAATTTTTTATTGTTGTGGAAAATAAAATTTAATATTTTAGTAAGAAAAAGAAAAGTTAATACTATTTTATATTCATCTTGGTTTCATACGGGAGATAATACTAGTTTTTAAATAATAGTGTAGAAATTGTTACAAATCGTTAAGTGTATATGGGCCGAGTGATTTGAAGGATGACCGTGGGCCTAAAAGTCCAATAGAAAACAAAGGATAAATGGAGTATAAAGAGAATAATGGAAAACCGCAGAAGACGCAAATGGCGGCAGCGATAACAGCGAATTGGGCGTTTGTTGCTGCAAGGCGTGGTGGACGACGACAACGGGGAACCGTTAATCCTTTGTCCTGTAGTTTGTCCTCTTCGGGACCAAACACAAGAAAGCTTGTTCTATACTCGAAACCAGGATGTTGTCTCTGCGATGGCCTCAAAGAGAAGCTTCAAGCTGCTTTCTCTCTCTCTGGTCCTGATTCGCTCCACCACGTCGATCTTCAGGTCTTTCGCAATCTTACTACAAAAAAATTGATATCCGTTATTGGATTCTGATTTGATTTAGTGGCTGATTTGAGTTCGTTGTCACTAGTTCTGATTCATGTCAGTACGAAAACATATTGATTCAGAGATTTTCAACAAAGCACTAGGCCATGTTAAAATTGATGTGATTATTTCATTTGAACTTTGTTAGGTAAGAGATATCACTACAAATCCTGAGTGGGAAAGGGCTTATCAGTATGAGATACCAGTCCTGGCCAAAGAGAATTCTGATGGCAAAGAGGTATGTGGGTTCTACATTTCTTTTCTTTTTCTTGCAAAATTGATTCATTACAAATTTATTTCTTCATGGTAGGAGATTTTGCCAAGGTTGTCTCCACGTTTAAGTGTGGAAATTATACAAAAGAAGTTACTTGCTGCTTTTAGTTGATCAATTCAATGGAAACAAAGACAAGAAAACGTGGGTAAGGTGTGTACATGAGCAAACTTGCTTTCAGTTATTGATAAAGAGAAATAGAAGATTACCCTGTGTAATCTTCTACAAATCCTGAGTGGGAAGGGGTTTTTCTAATGAGGACTGGAAACACTTGTTAAACTTTTTTCTATATATATTTTCAATTATCTAGAGATCACGAAGGTCTCTCTGCCTAGAAACCAAAAAGCAAAGACACTACGCACTCTCTGAAATGGTCCCGTTGTTAATATCAGTCAGTAGATGCATTTTTGGGTGAATTATTTAATTGGGAGCCACAGGGTTATGGTTTAGTAGAAAGAATCAGTCTTTGATCCAATACTCATCACGTAGGCAGTGCAAAATCTAATATTCGCTTGAAACAAAATATATTTTGCTTAGTTGAACCAAGTGATTGATGATGGTTTCATATCCTGAATTAGTGAATTATCCACTATTTCTATACCTTTTATAGGGTGAGTGATAAAAGCATTTAGCTAGCTTTTGGGCAAATCTTGTGTACTTTCCTGGCACAATTATATGCGGTTTCTCATCATTTGATTGCATATACATCTAATTATAGTGCATACGATTTTTTTGTCATTGGCAATAACTATAGTGCATACGTTTCTTTTTTTTTGTGTAAGCGATTCTATTTTTTTTTTGTCATGGGCAAATTGATAGTTAGCCTCATAAGTTCAGGGTTAACTTCAAAGACATATTTCTGATCATTTGAAATTTTTAATAAACATTCGATAATTTTGTATTATAACTGTGGATAATTTTTTGACTTTTGAGTTATTTTTGAAATTTAGCACAAAACGGTTGTTTGTGGTCCAAATAAATTCTCGATGTGGATGCCAACATGTTCGACCTTTGAAGACTATTTGTTTCCTAGACTAGATTACAATACACACTGTGAAGTAAGCAATGGTTGGGCAAATAGAGAAAACAAAGTTTGCAATTGAATAAAATAAGCATATCATGCCAAGTTTAGCATTCTTTTTAGGGGAAATTAGGTTTGCTAACAAAAGAAAACAAAAATTTTACTATCCAAGATCGCACTCTCTTTTTATTTCTCTCTACCCCTTTTTGGTTATTTGGAAATGAACCTTTCTTTTTAACCTTTGACCAAAAACCTAAAAACCCAAAATCACAATTATAAAAAAACCAAATCATATTTTTCTTTTCCTACTTCCAGTGAGGAGAAAAGTTCCCATCTTTTTTTACTGTTTATAATTATTTGATCACCTTAATAGAGTAGAGATAAAACTCTGTTGTTTTACTTTTTTTTTTACCGCAGTTTACACATATAAACAATACATTTACATTTGAAATAATCAACGGCTGTTTTTAACAATAAGTTTCTGTTTCACATTTAATGAATTATATATATATATATATATTTCTTTTTAGACTAACATATAATTCTAATAAAAATTAGTGAGTTTTTTTGTTATATATATATATATATATTCTTAAAATAAATTTTACATATTTAGCTATCGTTTCTATAATTAACTAAAAATACATCACAAAAATATGTTTAACACACAAATATTCAATACTTGCTCTTCGCAGATGAATATTATAAATATATGTTGCAAGGGCATGCTTTGTTATTTCACACTTGCTCTGCACAGATGATAGCATTTTCTTCTGTAGAGCATAAAAAGAAGAGTGTCAGATAATACTCAGAATTCTAAAGGAATATGAGAGAATATCGGGACAACAAAATAATTTTGATAAGTCTTCAATTCAATTCAGACACAAAATTGAAGAACCGGTTAGGCAAAAATTACGGGATATATTAGGGATACAAAATCAAAGTGGAATGAGATTTTATTTGGGAATCCTTGAAAATCTAGGAGGATCCAAAATCTAAGTCTTCGGATTTGTGCAAGGCGGCTAAATAACATGGTTAATGGATGGACTTTCAAATTCTTTTCTAAGGGAGAAAAGGAAGTGATCATAAAATCGGTTGTGACGGCCTTACCAAACCACACAATGTCCAGTTTTTGCATTCCAAAGACAGTAATAAAGAAGCTTACGAGTGCAGTGGCAAAATTTTGGTGGAGCCCAGGAGGTTCTACTAGGGGTATGCATTGGCAATCGTGGGATAACATATGTCGTCCTAAGGAAGATGGAGGTTTAGGTTTTAAAGATCTCACAGATTTTAATACGGCTATGCTTGGAAAGCAATTTTGGAGACTAATAGAGAAACCTCAGACTCTATTTTTCTCGGGTTTTCAAAGGTCGGTACTTCAGAAATGTATCACCTTTGGAACCGATTCGTTCGTACTTGACATCCTATGGATGGCGAAGTATTGTTTCTGCTAGATATCTGGTTAGCAAAGGACTAATCAAAAATGGTGGAATCAGGATCATCTATTTCAGTATGGAATGATCCCTGGCTCCCATCCACTCGCCCGGTACCAGCAAATAAAAATCAACATAATCTTTTCCCGGACCTTACGGTGGCTCACTCATCAATGAAACTCAAGGACATGGAATATTCAAACAATTCAGAGTCTAGTGGATCCTGCGGATGTGAACATTATCTTAAGTATTCCATTAAGTAGATCTCAAATAATGGATCGTGATGGCTGGCATTTCACTAATAATGGGAGATACACGGTTAAATCTGCCTATCAAATTGAAAGAGTGTACCTGGATAGAGAAAGAACTATACCAGAATTCGGTCCATCGATTGTCCCTTTGAAGGCTTTCTGTTGGAAAGTACGCTGGCCACCTAAGATGAAGCACTTCTTAAGGCAATTGGTTTCAGGCTGTATAGTAGTTAAGAAAAATCTACAAGCAAGAGGATTACAAGGAGATACTATATGCACTAAATGTGGAGATCATGAAGAGTCCGTCAACCATGTATTCTTCGAGTGTCCACCAGTGGTTCAAGTTTGGGCACTATCTAAGATTCCATCGAATCCAGAGATTTTCTCCGCTGAATCGTTATTTGCAAATATGGATCATTTGTTCTGGCGGATTCCTCCAGTAATGGAAGATCATCACTATGCGTGGATTTTATGGTATATTTGGAAGGCACGGAATAATAAAGTTTTTTGTAATTTGGATGTGTATCCTCGAGATACCCTTCAATTGGTCGAAACAAAATCACGTCTTTGGAATGAGGCACACATTTATCCTTCTCAGAGAGTCGATCAATCCGGAACATCCTTTATAGCACAAGTACCGGTTATCCCAGGCAGATGGTGTTTCTTGGATGGGTCATGGAAGGAAAATAAATTATTTTCAGGACAAGGGTGGTATAGCACACTGGAAGGTTTTGATGGATTAATGGGAGCGAGGAACACAAGAGCAAGCCAGTCACCACTACATTCGGAGATTGAGGCTCTTGTCTGGGCAATGGTGTGTATGCGGAATCTAAGACAGCATAATGTTACATTTGCAACGGATTGTTCTCAGTTGGTGAAGATGGTTTCGGAACCAGAAGAATGACATACCTTTGCAAGTTATTTAGAAGACATCAGGAGTTTGAAGAGACGTTTTATGTCTTCGGAGGTTATCTATGTACCACGAACACAGAATACAAAGGCGGACAGTCTAGCACGCAGTGCTAGAAAACAATCATCTATTGTCGTTCACATGGATGCGGATCCTCCAGTTTGGTTCACGGGATCTATATGAGTCTGTAAAGTTGCAAAAAAAAAACACAAATATTCAATGCATGATAAACTCTTTTCATAGTAAATAATATACATTTTTATGCTAATATCATATCTAGTGATTCACTATTAAAAAGTCATAGTATGACCAATTAATTAATTATTTAATGTGACATATTTTTTATATACATTAAATATTAATGATCAATAAAGATATTAATAATAAATCATTTTAATTAGAAATTTTAATTTTAATTTTAGTTATAACAAAACCTATTGAAAAAAAAAAATCTAACAAAATCCAACCAAAAGCTTTAACAATGTTTTTAAATAAAATAATGCATTATAATTTCGTAATTAATAATGTAATCTTATTACAAATAAATAATAATTAAAATTTTATCTTAAAAAAAGAAAACAATTATTCTATGATATTTTATAAATTTTATAATTATAGTCTATATTATATTAAAATTAATAGACGTGCTCTATAAATTAAATATGACAAAATTCTATTTAATTGGTATATTAACAGATTTTTTTTTAAATGTGTTATTTTAAATAAATTATTATTTTTCGTCAAAAAACGGGTTAAAATTCTTAAACTATGTAATATTTTATACAAAAGGTAAAATTATTAACATATGTTAAACTTTTATATATACAACTACATATTATCATATATTTATTTTGAAACTCACAACAATATATTATCAATAAAAAAATAATAGTATTACCTAACCTTTAGTTCATGTATTATTTTACAAAAATGTTTACTAGAAAAATTTGATTAATTAAAAATATTATTGATAAATAATTTTTACTTACAAATTTAATGTTTATTATTGTTATAAAAAAATCTGTTTAGAAAAATATAAAAAAACTCACCAAAAATTCAAATATAGTTTTATAAAATACTGAACTAATTTGGTAACAAAAATATCAGTACGAACGTGCGGGTCAAACTCTAGTTGTAACATAAATTAAAGAAATGGTCTCACATAGCTCTGAAATAAGTTTTTGTTCTCAAACTCGTACTCAATAGCTAAAATAACCAAAATAAATTTGATTAAAAGTTAAAAAAATCATATCACTTTTCTACATATACATAAAATAAATAAATATTTAAATAATTATATTTGGAATAAAATTTAAATATTATTTTTGAAAAAAAATTAAAATTTAATTTCCAAACTTTTCCGAAGATCTTCCTAAACTTTTTTTTCTTGTTCATTTTTTTTTTTGGGATTTTTATCCAAAACGAAATTTCTTTTAGAAAAGTTAGGAAACCTTCCCAAAAATGGCTAAATATATTTGATATATTTTTGAATTTGAATTTATGAATACATTCCTGGTAAAGTATAGTATCTTCATAAAATTTAGGAAGATATAAATAAATATGTATAATAACTTCATAAAAATACCCCTTAGGAACATTTTAGGATTCACACCAAATCCCACCATAGAGAGAAAATTTTCGACAGTAGTATTTGAGCGATCCGTGTAGGAAAATCCAAAGTTAAAATTCCCACCTTATATTTCCCCTTTAGTTTCTCTGCCTAAGTATATTAATAGGTCTAGATTCCGGTTCCAACTAATGGGTCATTGGGATATTTTCTCGTTCTGAGTTTCAGGTGTTAGAGAACCGAAACTCTGCCGAAATTTTTGTAGTAGCTAAACCTATCCGGAACCAAACCCGAACACCTAGCAGTAAGTTCCAGGTGAGTCTCGGTTAGGGGATTTGATTATTGAATGTACGGTAGTACCTGTAAGCAAGAGTAATGGTTGATGCATTGCTAGGTTGCGTGTTTACAAATATAATTATATGATAATTCTTGATGCTTGTGAAAGATATTGGGTTCTATCTTTCGAGCCTCGGCTCGGAGGGTATAACATATTTTTGATATATTGATACTGTGATGCATATACTTGTATGATTGCATTATATCGTTTGGGCCTCGGATCGGATGGTGTAGCATGTTTGAGCATTACTTTAATGTGGTTAGTCGTATCCACAGACTTCCGTCGACTTTTGTTGAGGAGTGATCTGTGATGTTCCAACACCCAAGGAGGAGTGTTGTGAGAGTCATTGGTCCACCTCAAAGCCGTACTTTACCCGGGGCCATACCAAAATTAGTTCTTAGCAGGACACGAAGACACGGTGATATAGTACTGTTGACCGTGTGGCTGTATGATGATGCAGCCTTGTTATGCCTCTTCAGTTGACCTTTTAAGACTTTGTGAATAGGATTGATGTGGGTAGTTATTCCTCTTCAGTCGGTTTTTTAGAATTTATGTCTAGAGCCAATGAGGGTGGGACAATGGATTACCAATGGCAAGGAGCGAGCCTCGAAAATCGATAATGATATAATCACTCGTGAACAGTGGATGATTGGGTGAATTGATTGCTTTACTTTTACATTGTATTTTACTTAAAAATTGATTTTGGCTGCTCGATTATTTATGCATATAGGGAGGATGATTTATTTTTTATGAAACCATGACTAACTGAGCAAATTAGTTTCTCATTAGACTCTTTGTTTTGCATGTAACCATAGAGGTATCTCTGGTTGCGAAGGAGCAGTGCTTCTGGCGTTGTGTTTGTGATTTTTGCAAATGAGTATGTATTATAATATGTAATACATTTGAAAGTGTTGCACCTTGTATGTTTGTTGTTATTTGAACCTAACTATTATACGAATAATAAAGGTTTGTGAAAATGCTTGGGTTCCATATGATATTAGTCATAGTCTGGGATGAACCAACTAATAGTTCAAACTCGGGTTGCAAAGCCTTAATTTGGGACCGCTAGGAAATCTGTTCTCGGACTTCGACCTTGGGATTTCGGATTTAATATGGGAACTTCAGATCGAATGTTTGGAAACAGGTAGTAGCACCTTTGATTTGGTTAAAGATTTTTAGTTCATCGTACATGTTTTTGTTTGATTATTGCACTCCAAACTAATTAAATTTTACTTAACCCGGATCAAGGATGTTACACCCCACCATCTTTGTTTGTTCTGAGGAACATGTCTACGGGAGAAGCTGCTTCAAGATTTTGTCAGGAGTGGCGAAACCAACAAACCCATGGAAAAGGTTGAGAACATGTCGGTTGAAGATACCTACGATTGCGGCCTTCTTTAGTGGCTTTAAATATCTATTCTTTTTTTACTTGCAATCTTAGTCATTGATCTCGATATGATGGATTTTGATCCCAACAATTATCCAAACTACTTCGAGTTTGAGTAATAGAATAGTCATTTGATGTCAAAAGAAATTGGATACAATGTTTTAGAAGATCATTAACTTAAGCTTAACAGTTGATCTACCGTTAAAACCAATACAAACTAAATAAAGATGATGAACTTCAAATCCAACATGCACTGTGCAAAGATCTGCAAAGGCGAAGTTACCTTGTGAGTCGGTGGAGAAATTGTCCACCATGATTCTCTATAATTAGTGTAGTTTTGTAAAAAAAAAATTGACAATGTCCCTGATATAAATTTTATTTGTATGTATATTGATAGTGTTTTTTTAGTTTTGTCTCGGATAAAAATTATTTCTAGATCTAGTACTGGAAGGCCAAATGAAAAGTTTTTACTTATAAATATGTAATGAACCGCCACCGCAAGACCCCGTCAGAAACAAAATTCGCCGAACTCCAACCAAATTGCATGTTCCTTTCTCCAGCTAACCCAAGTTAATGATCAATCCCTTACAACCTGAATTAAAATAAAAGATAAAACTCGGAAATATCAATTCTACTAATCATTAGGAGTTGATCATGGGTGTATTCAATCTAAAATTTGAGGTGATTTGATTTTTACTGAAATTTTAGATGATTTTAAAATCATTTTAGAATATTACCTGAAAACCTGAGATTTGAGTTTTAATATTTTTAACTAACAAATTTTATCCAAACACTCTAAAATCATTCGAAAACGTAAAACTCCACGGTTTGTAATATTTTCAATAACTGCGGATTTCAAATTACTTTAAGGAATGTCAAGTTCAATAATAATGAATTTTAAATAAATTTTTAAAATAAATATTTGAATAACAGTGAATTTTTCATTTTAATACAAATCAACTCAAATTCTCGGTTGAATATACCCCTTTATTCTTCCTCCGCAAAAGTACGTTAACGCCATATCTATTTTATACCACAAAATCTGAACATTTAAAAAAGGAAAATTCTTGAAAATCTGAAAATTAAAAGGATGGAGAAGCTTTTCTTTCTTTGAAAATTGATTAAGAGATAAAAAAAAGTAAAATTCTTAGCTTCAACTATTTCATATTTAGTGGATATCCCCTTAATCTACTGGTTTGACTGATTTATTAATACTTCTACACCAAAAAGTTTGGGGTTCAAGTCCTAGAAAACGCAAATTATGCAGAATTATGGAGAAAATGATTACAAGAGATCTTCAACATGGTGCAGGCGTATCATCGGACATGGATCTCATAGGGCGGCTCGGAGTAATTCAGTCAAAAGTATATTCTCATAAGGTGGTAGAATTGTCGGCTGTGGAATATTTCTCATCGTTATAATAGCATAATTAATCAGACGTTAAAAAAATAGTTCATATTTTTAATTATAAAAGTCCCAATTAATTATAAAAAAATAAATATTCACTGTTCTTCAACAAAAATAATTAAAATCCTAAAAAAAAAAAGAAAAACAGTTTTCTTCTTTGTTTTTTTATCTTTGTAAAAGAGAAGAAAAAAAATCTAAGAAGAAAAAGTAAAAGAAGGTCACCTACCAATTCCCCACACACACGACACAACAAAGCACAGCCTCTCTATCACATAATCACATGTACCAACTTGGTCAAAAAGTCACTTCCTTTTATATAACACAAACTCTCCTCACATCTTGATCTCTTTTCTCTCAGACACACAAACACACACCTTCTTCACCATGGGAAGGACTCCCTGTTGCGAGAAAGCCCACACAAACAAAGGAGCTTGGACCAAAGAAGAAGACCAACGTCTCATCGACTACATCCGTAGTCACGGCGAAGGTTGCTGGCGTTCACTCCCTAAATCCGCAGGTTTGATCAAGTTTTCACCGTTCATATCTTAGAGTTTAAATAAAAAAAATCATGCTCTAATAAATCTTTTGATTGCAACAGGATTGTTACGATGTGGTAAGAGTTGTAGATTGAGATGGATTAATTACCTTCGTCCGGATCTCAAACGTGGAAATTTTTCTAATGAAGAAGACCAAGTCATCATCAAGCTACATAGCTTACTCGGCAACAAGTAAACAACGTTTCCATCTTTCTTCTTCTTTCTTTCTTCCCCGGAAAAAAACTTTTCAAAAATTTCCAAGTAACAGAGAGAAAACAGAAACAGAGTCATCATCAATTTACGAAATTTTAATTTTTTTTTTTCAGATGGTCATTAATAGCTGGAAGATTACCAGGAAGAACAGATAACGAAATTAAAAATTATTGGAACACTCATATTAAGAGGAAGCTTCTCAGCCACGGAATCGACCCGCAAACTCATCGTCCGGTTAAAGATAACGTCGCCGTGACTGATCCGAAAATGGCGCCGTATCAATTATCAGCCCCTGTTATTGTTTCGCCTCAAAAATACGCCGTTGAATACGCTTTTACCGTCAAACCGAAGACGGAAAATTCCTCAGATAACGGGGCGTCCACAAGCGGCACGACTACGGACGAGGATCTCCGACAAAACGGAGATTGTTATTACAGTGATAATTCAGGAGACATGGAGATGAATCTTGACCTAACTCTCGGGTCCGGGTCCGAGTCGACTTCTTGGGTCGGGTCATTAGCAGATTCGAAGCCGTGGCGGGATACGGCGATGGCGGCGCGTTTGTCACTCTAGTAAGAATTACTAAACGGGAAAAAATCCCCAAAAATGGGATTTTTAGATACTTCTTATTGTGTGGGTCCTTTTTGAATATCTATAGACATTGTTTTTACTTCAGTTCTTGGCATTTTATTTTGGTTCTGTTACATATTATTTATTACCTGTTGATGTAAACATATTACAATTTTTAAGGAAAGATATATTATTTTACTGTTGTGGTAAATTTTTTACATTCTTTCTTAAACGGTTAAACCTTAACCACTTACCAGTCGGTAAAACGATAAGTCAGAACATGCTTTAAAAAGGTACCAATAAGGCAATAACATCACTATCTTTTACGTACTTTTTTTAACTATTCTACAATCGTTTATTATTCTTACTTTAAGTAATTACAATCACCAAAACAATGTGATATTACAAAGTACAAATGTAATATTATAAAAATATATAAGCATGAGTGAAAATCAACTAGTTTGATTTCCACAAAAAGAAATTATAAAAATTATAAGCATTATCCACCAGGAGTGAAATGTGAACAGTGTTTTGGACTATTTCGTGTGTTAAGTTATCCTTTTTTTTTTTTGAAACACAAGTTATCTTTTTGTTACATGTCGATGTAGATAGGTCATAGATATTGCTTATAGCAGAAGGCTTCTAGAAACTTGAACTAGTTTATAATTACTGGGAACCAATTTCTTTTTATAAAATATTTTCATATAAAAATAAATTTGAAGTTTTTGTTTTAAAAATTACAAAAACAGTCGGCATAGACTAAAAAAAATACAAAAGATAAAACTCAAAATCTCAAATCAACACGGTTATGACTAGTTCAGAACCTAACGTAACTAGAAGAAGATAAAAGGAAAATACTGAAATCGAAAGAGCTCACCAAAGCTTAGATCGCATGTCGGTTAAATCTTTTACCACCATAGTCTCTAGTAAACACCGAATCAGAAGATTGTCCTACTTTTACTAAGTAAAAACAACTGTGTTTCATCTAGAAAAAATCATATATGACGACAATACAAACTAAACAAGACAAATTCCGATTTAAAGAAACATGAAAAGAAGAAGAGAGAGAAGAAAGTTTAGAGAGTCCAAAAAATCTAACCGGTTTTGCTGGTTTGAAACCAAAGAGAGGATAAAAAAAATCACAAAAATAATTCGACTAAATTTTATTTAAGTTTTTTTGTTGATATTTAAACATTTTTTTACTATCCAATTTAAACTAAGTTATCTATTTTCCTTATTCTTATACAAATTTTTAAAATATATCTATTATAATACTCAACTAGATTTTGTTCAATCAAAAATATTAAGAAATTCAAATAAAATTAAAAATTCTTTGAAATTGATAAAAAATTAAAAAATTTAGTTTCGTTTTTAAGTTTAGCAAATAAAAATAACTAAATTATGGATAATCTTAAATTATAGAAAAAGTTTAATCTTTAAATAAATAATTTAGTTTTTATTTAAGATAGAAATTTTTTTTATTTTTTCTTCAAAATTAAGTTTTCTAAATTTAATATTTTCTCCATAATTTATTTATTTTCTTTAATGAAATTTAAAATAAAACTAGAAATTTTTATGATTTTTCTTATATTTTGGAGATTTTTCAAATTTCATTTGAAAATAATTAATAATTTGAACAAAGTAAAAATAATTTGGATATCAAAATAGGTATAACTTTAAAAGTTTGTATATCAGAATAAAAAAATAATTATTTACTAAGAATTTAATAAAATTTAGTTGGAATATTTTAATAGAATCCTCCCACTACAAAATTACACTATGGACTCAAACAAGACCTTGCTGATACACAGGAAAAGGAATGTGAAGAAGCCAGCTGATTGATTGGGAGAGACGGAAAAAGATAAAAGAAAAAAATTATTTTTATTCATAAAAAGATAATAAGAGGAGAATAAGATAAGGGAAAAGACATGTGACATGTTTTATGAAGGTAGGTGGCCGAATCTATCATTATAACCAGTGTACCAAACTAATTGACTTTATCTAATTTGTTTTCATCTAGTCTACTACTATATATATATATATATATCCGAAACAAATATAGTAATATCCGAGTCTCGATACACACATCAATATGGTGCTAAAGGCAAAGCAAAATATTAACCCACATAAATGTTTGTCTCTAGACAATGTTTGGTCGACGTCAGGAAGGAAAAATAATATAAATGTAGAACTAAAAAAAAAAGAATCATGTGCGCAAGAAGAGGAAGAAGGTATGGGAATGTGAGATTTAGGTGAGATCCAGCCAGACATGATTCCCTCCTTTCCTGGAAATAAAAAGAAGCTGTCACTCTCTATTTTATAATAATCAAAACGTCCCATAACGACTTTAAAGTTCTAAGAACTGATATTTTCTTGTTACATCTTCTAGATAGACTAGATTATAAGCTTTATTCACCAAATTTGATCTTCAATATTCGTATTCTGAAGCAATTGGCGGTGAGGTATTCTCAAAACAGATTTACAGATCTTAATATTACTTTTGTAGCAGTTCGAAATCTCAAATTCAAAATTTTTTGAATTTCAAGCTACACCTATAGAGCAGCATGATAATACTTAATGTTTTTACCTTTCTTTTTCTATAAATAAGGCAATTTTTTTTTCTTATTCTTAAATTGAAACGTTAAGTTTGGGAGATATGAAAAACTGAAAAAGCGGAGCAGGGAAAGACCTGCTTATGCGATCTAACCGAAACCCAGAGAGAAGAGGAGAGCGTCTACAAGAAGACACGAGAGAGATGAATAGAGGAGAGAGAGAGAGAGAAGAGAGCGAGCGAGATTGAGAGGAGAGCGAAGCGAGAGAGCAGAGAGCCCAGAGAGAGAGAGAGAGGAGGAGAAGGGGAGAAGAAGAGCGATGAGAGACGCGAGAGAGCCATGGTAAGAGAGCGAGAGAGAGAGAGAGGGAGGAGAGAGAGCGAGAAGAGAGAGAGAACGAGAGAGTAGCGAGAGAGAGAGCGAAAGAGAGAGCGAGAGAGAGAGAGGGGAGAGAGAGCGGAGGAGAGAGAGAGCGAGAACAGAGAAAGAGAGAGAGAGGAAGAGAGGAGGAAGAGCGAAGACTGAGATAGAGAGTAGAAAGAGAGAAGAGAGAAAGAACAGAGACTGCAAAAAGCAGAAGAAAGGGGCCCCAAGAGGAGAAGAAGAGACGAAGATAGGAGAGATTTGACGGTGAAGCGAAAGAAAAGAGACGAAAGAGAGCAAGCATGAGAAAGAAGAGAAGAAGAGAGTAGAGAGAGGAGAACGAGAGAGAGAGAGAGAGAGAGAGAGAGAGAGAGTAAAGAGAGAGAGAGAGAGAGGAGGAGAGAGAGAGAGAGAGAGAGAGAGAGAAGAGAGAGAGCAGAGAGGAGCGTAGAGCAGAGAGAGCGAGAAGAGAGAACAAGAGCACGAGAGAGCAGACGAGATGAGAGAGAGATGAGAGAGAGACGAGCGATCGAGCGAAGAGGAGAAGACGAACAAGAGAGAGAGAGCTGAGAGAGAGAGATAGAGTAGGAGGCGAGAGAGATGGAGAGCGAGTAGAGAAGGAGCGAGTTTCAGGACAGCTCGATCTATGATCTTCCTATTATATCTCATCTTCTAATAACAGCCCCTATCTCCCTCTCTCCCTCTCTCCCTCTCTCCCTCTCTCTCTCTCTCTCTCTCTCTCTCCTCACCGTCTGTGAGCCCAACCGCCGTGCCGTCCACGTTCAAGCCGCCTGTCGTTTTTCGTGAGCAGCCCCGAGCCTAGTGCTTGGATATTTGTTGTTCCTGCTCATGTTCTCTTGTTCATGTGCTCCAAATCTATCAGATTTATTTCAGGTGAGGTCATTCGAACTTAGTTTACTTCTGTGTACTGTATGCTGATTAATGTCAGTAATAGGATTGGTTAGACCTTGCTTGATGTTAGGTTGGTTCACTATAGAAGCTAAGTTGATAGATGCATGAATCATGTCGCATAAGAACCCTCACACTGTTAAAAGGACTTAATGGACTGCCATGTGTTAATGTGAATGGTTGATATTGTTTGCTTGCTTGTGTGATTGGTTGCTTTGATGCTTGTGATGATTGTTTGGTGAAAGTTAAGTTGCTAGAGGAACTAAAAACTTAAGGTAATAGATGAATGGTTTGAACCAGAAATATAAATGTTATGTATGTGTAATGGTTGTGAAGTGAAATGCATGTGACATCGAGAACGGGTGGCGTCTAATGAATGATTTAAAGAGTTAAATGATAATGGAAATGTTAATGAGAATGATGCGATGTTAAGACACCAAGAATGGATGACATCTAGAAAGAGATGACACCAAGAATGGAGGACATCTACAAAGAGATGATGAGTTAATGTGATGAGACTGCAAGGGGGGGTTAGTGTTAATGGACCGCGAGCGGTTGTCAGATATGAAGCTGCATGACGGTTGTATAATGTAAGATCCCGCGGGATAGAGTGAGATGAGGTGGGACGTCGTAAGCGTTCCATAGGTCCTTAGAGGCTAGGTTGAATGGTGTCGAGTCGAGTCCATGTCTAGCCATGAATGAGTTCATGGCTTTGCTTGATGTAATATTATCATTAGTTGCATGCTTGTTTTTCAATGGCTAGTCAATCCTCATTTCCGCATTTAGTAGTATAGAGTTTCATGTGGGGATACTGATCTAAAATCGCTTCACTGAGTAATTAATTTACTCATCCCCTCCCTTTCCATTCTACCTGTGCGCAGAAATATAAGTAAGAGTATATGGATTTGGTTGGGTTGGTATTTCACAAAATACAGTGCGTCCAGGATCCTCAAGACCAGTAAAGGGACATGCGGGAGGTTTAAAATAAGTACACACATGTCCATAACCCCATGCTCCGAATCCTGGGTTGGACACGGGGGAGCGGGCCGTTACAACTGGTATCAGAGCCTGGGTTAAGATCCCTTAGTACTATCTTAAGGGGTCAGCATTTCCGCCGTTTTGCAAAGCCTTATATCAGCTTGCAAAAAGTGTTTGTGAAAGTTTATACTTCTCAAAAAAAGTTTGTAAAATGTTTTTTTCAGAACTACCAACTAAGTTGATTGGTGTTTTAGAACCTCTTGAGTTTGCTCTGGTAATGTTGATGGCCGGTTAACCGGTAGAAGCAGAAAAGGATATCACTGCCAGGACTGTGAATATCTCGAGTTCTGAACTGGGTGAAGATCCGTCAGAAAATTCATAAGAGGAGGATAATCTGGAACCGCCAGCTAGAGATCCCCATGTGTTCGGTTTTAGATCCGAGGCCCAACACATTTCTCATTTTTAAAGTGGTTACCTGAGATTATAGGATCATTTATTAGGAGTAAGACACGTGCTTGTCTTATTTACTTGTTGGCTTTGGTGTTTTCATTTCTAAAGATATTCTATTGATTCTAAAAATGCCTCGAGAATTATAAATGATTGTATTCTTACTTCATTTCTCAATTAATTCGCTGGTTTTAAAAGAGATCTTGGGTAAAATTTATTATGGCATTGTTTGCCTCCTTGATTGTGCGTGTTCATGGTTCTTTCTAGTTTCCGCCGTTATGTTTTGGAATTTGAGATTGGAATTCGGGGACGAATTACGGTTAACAAAGAGAGAATTTTGCCAGCCCAAAACCTCAAACCCAAATTTTTTTCTTGGGTTTAAAGAAAATCCCAATAGATTTATGACCCAATAAGGTAAAAATTATTTCTCTACCTATAAATAAAGCAGTGCCCTCTCTCTTTCCTCCTATTCTGAAACCGAAGCATAGCCCTGGAAAGATCTAGAGACACCAGTAAACTCTAGCTGTCATGCTTTTCTTTTACTCTTCTCCCTCTTTCTCCCTCTCGGCCGCTTCTCTCTACTCTCTCTCTTGTCGCTCGTGACTGTCTCTCTCTCTCCTCACTAGCCGTGAGCCTTTGTTGGAGCCCATCCGCCATGCCGTCCACCTTTAAGCTGCCAGTCCATATTTGTGAGCACTCTAGAGCCAAGTTCGTTGATCTATGTTGTTCCTGTTCGTTGTTCTCTTGTTCCCATGCTCCAGATATATCATATCTAATCCAGATGAGGTGATTTCAACCCAATTAACTTCCATGTTTTTTATACTGGTTAATGTTGAAACTGAATTTGTAAATAACTTTTTGATGTTAGGTTGGTAGATCATAATGGAATCTAAGTTGATAGATGCATGAACCATGTTATATAAGAACCCTTACATTGTTTAAGGAATCTAATGGACTGTCTGCATTGATGTAAATGATTTATATGTTTTCTTTCTTGTGTGATTGGTTTCTTTGATGGATGTGATGATTGTTTGGCGAAAGCTAAGTTGCTAGAAAAAAATGAATGCTTAAGGTAATAGATGAATGGTTTGAACCAAAAATATGAATGTTATGCATGTGTAATGGTTTGAATTTAGTTGCATGTGACACCGAGAATTGGTGACATTTAATGAAAGAGTTAAAGAGTTAATGATGATGGGAATATTAATGAAAATGTTGTGATGTTAAGACACCGAGAACGGGTAGCGTCCAGAAAGAGATGATGAGTTAATGTGATGAGAGCGCGAAAAGGCGTGTTAATGTTAATGTGCGCCGTAAGATCGAGTCATCCCGAGTCGTGGCATAAGTGATCAACAAAAAAACATGGCAAACAATGCTGTACGGGGCTAACGAGATGCGAGCAGGTGGTCACATAGGCAGCTGCATGACTATTGTATAGTGTATCATCCTGCGGGATAGGCCGACAAGAGGTGTTATGTGTGTGAGCGTGCCATTGGTCTTTAGATTTAAGTTTAATGGTGTCGAGTCAAGTCGATTCTATGTATATCCATGACTGAGTTCATCGCATTGCTTGTTGTAGTATTATCGTTAATTGCATGCTTGTTTGTCAGTGGCTAGTTAGTTCTCATTCACACATTGAATAGTGTATAATTTCATCTGGTCTAAAACTGCTTCATTGAATAATCCATTTACTCATGCCTTCCCTTTCCATTTCATTTATGTGCACGACTGTATAATTTCATCTGGTACAAGTATATGCATCTTGGCTGGTTGGTATTTCACAAAAGGCAGTTTGTTCGGAATTTTCAAGACCAAAACAGAACATGTGGAAAGACTAAAATGAATAGATGTTTGTCCATAATGCCTCACTCAGAACCTCGAATCGGACACGGGGAGCTGACCATTACAAGTTTAATATATGAGTGGTTTAGTGGTAAGCGGATTTGGGTAAATTAAATGATTGATTTAAAACAGCTTTACGACACTAAACATGTGTGACAAACTTTTTTAAAAAAATTATTGATGAGCTGCACATCTTATTAAAAATTATTCTGAACTATTCTATATATCTGAACTATCTGTAATTTATAAAAAAAAAATTTAACATTAATTTATCAGATTTGATAAGTAAATCATTTTATATATAAGTAAGGGGTAGATCAAAGAGAATGGCCATAAATACAAACATGAGCAAAGCTATGATAGGATGAAATGGTCATTTATTGAGGCTGTTATGAGGAAAATGGAATTCTCGGAAATTTGGATTAACTGGATAATGTATTGCATTACTTCGGTGAAATACAAGGTACTCATGAATGGTCAACCAAGAGGAAACATCACCCAGAGAAGAGGTCTACGTCAAGGAGATCTTTTGTCTCCTTTTATTTTTATTCTATGCACGGAATCGCTTGTTAGTCTTCTTAATCATGCAGACAGTCAAGGAAAGATAACAGGGATGCGTGTTACACGCGCTTGTCCCTCAGTATCTCACCTTCTCTTTACTGATGATACCCTTTTCTTCTGTAAGGCGGAGCCCTATGAATGTGAAGAAGTAATGAAAGTAGTCAGAAAATATGGACAAGCTTTGGGTCAATGTATCATTTTGATAAATCCTCTTTACTCTTTGGTAAAAGGATCAGTCCAGATACTAGGCAACAAATTAAAGATACACTTGGGATCAAGAATGAAGGAGAAATGGGAACTTACTTAGGAATTCCAGAAGATATAAGCGGCTCCAAGTGCAAACTATTTGCTTTCCTTAAAGACAAATTAATGAACAAAGTGAATGGATGGACGGGGAGATGGCTATACAAAGGAGGAAAGGAAGTCCTAATAAAATCGATCTTGTTAGCTCTCCCGACATATGTTATGTCTAGTTTCCTGCTTCCATTGGAGATATGTGAGAATTTTGCAAGTGCCATTGCACAATTTTGGTGAAGTTCCAACTTGCCAAAAAGAGGTATTCATTGGGAAAAATGGGATAAGCTCTGTCTACCAAGAGAGGAGGGAGGGATTGGTTTCTGTATGATCCATGAGTTCCATTTGGCTCTACTAGCAAAACAACCGGCTGGTACAATATACTGATTCGTAAGTAGCTCGGGTTCTAAGGGGAAAATTTTATCGGATGAGCTCACCCTTGTGTATATGCTCAATAAATAACCCATCTTATGTGTGGACCAGTATTTCTGTGGAAAGGAAGCTTCTGCTCTTGGACATTAGACAAAAGATACACTCTGGATATGAGGTTAATGTTTGGGAAGACCCATGATACCACACCATCAAGGCCGACTCGATCTACTGTCACAGTAATGAATCCAAAAATGCGAGTTAGTGATCTTATCACTAGAGAGTCAAAAGAGTGAGATGTTGGTTTATTGGAGAATTATATTGACCCCGAGGACATTCCTTTTATCAGAAGTTTGGCCATTAGCTCTACTCATCAACGTGATACTTTCTGGTGGAACTACACAAAGAATGGCCAATACACGGTCAAATTTGGATACTAGGTTGCACTCAATCTATTGAGGGATGATGGAGAGACTGAGGTCCTTGTACCCAATCTAACTAAACTTCAAGCCTTTGCTTGGAAAGTAAAAGCACCCCAGAAGATATGTCACCTTATATGGCAATTGTAACAGGACATGTAGCCGTAATCAGGAATCTAACACGACGTATTCTGAGATGGGATAATTATTGCCCAAGATGTGGGGAATCATAGGAAATTGTTACTCATGCTATCTTCGAATGTCCCCCTGCTATACAAGTCTGGTATTTATCAGCAACACCAACCAGCCCAAATATCTTTCCCCTGCCAAGTATATATGCCAATATGGATTACCTCTTCTGGAGAAAGAACAGTATCGTTGAACCAGAATTAGATAGAGATCCTTATCCCTGAATATGGTACATCTGGAACGCTCAGAATGATAAACTCTTTAGAGGGATTGATAGAGATCCTATAGAGCTAGTCCGAATTTCAGAAAGTGAATGTCAAGCATGGTTTAATGTGAATGAGATGGTTGCCCCTACCATACAAGAGCATAATGTTGAGGAATCCCAAGCCATAAGCCTGGACAATGTATGCTTGGTAGATGGTTCATGGACCTCTACAGCTCAGTTCAGTGGATGTGGTTGGGTCTAGAAGGACAATTTCGGAAAGATCCAAATTTTAGAGACACGTAATTTAAAACGCCGAGAGACTGCTTTACATTCAGAAGTGGAAGCGCTTCGATGGGCAATGGAGAGCATGCTTCAGTTTTCAATTTGTCAAAGCTTCAAAACAGATTGCAAGGATTTGATTGTGATGATTAAGGACCCTCAAGCATGGCCTAGTTTTGCAACAGAATTGGAAGCGATCAAGACTTTAAAGATATGCTACCCGGATTTCAAGATCTATCACATTCTAGAACGAATAATGGAATCTCCGACTCTTTAGCTAAGACTGCACGATCTTTTTTAGAGATCTTTGTTATATTGATTGTTCTATTCTGATCTGATTATTAAGAATATCTCAAGTTTGAGTAATAGAATAGCTCTAATGGATGAAATAAAAAGTAAAAGAATTTTTTGTTTGAATCCACCATTTCTACCGCAACTTTTGCACCTCTTTATTGGATAGGTAAATTTTCAGTTGAGAAAAACAAATCACTTGATTTAAAGAAAAATGTTTAGTCCAATTTACTCTATTTGTTTTAGTCTCGTTTACTACTTAGTTTACCATCACAGTAATATCGTTTGACATTATTAATTTTGTTTGCTTCTGTTACCAATAAATATCAAAGCGGTATTATTCTCAAAAGAACAAGATAAATATCAAAGCGGTATATTTTTCTAATTTGCTGCGGTAAATAGTTGCTTGTCAAGTATGATTCAGTATGTGCTTTGTCAAAAAAAAAAAAGGTATGATTCAATATGTACTATGTACGTCGTTACTTACACACGACGGGTGGATAGAAGATGGAACATTACGGTACGTAGTAGGCATGTGGGTACATACCTAAAATGAGCTGCCTCATAATTTTCCAATTATTAACATTGATAATCACATGCAGTTTGTTATGCTAGGTTTGTTTGGTTTTATTGTAGACTCACATGCATGACGAGTACATATATCATATATGTAATGTAAACAATTTCCCAATTACTTACCTCACCACACAACAAGACAGTTAGTTTTCCCAACAAAAATATGTTCCGTCGAGAATTTCTCAAAATTTTACATACGATTAAAAAATAAACTTTATATTTAGCACATCAATTTTTACATATTTACGTATCTACACATGCTTTAGTGTTTTCTTTTTTTGTTTACATATTTTTTTAACTTTTTATTGAACGTAAACTTTGAATAAATATAATAATGAGAATTGTGAAATTGAAGAAAACACTACTAACTGAAAATTTAAAATTTTATATAAATGATGATTTAGGTTGCTTATTTAAAAAATAAAAAGAGAAAACCATATAATTTTGTCAGTAGGATTTTTTGATCTAGTTGTAAATGAGGTAGCTTTAAAATTTATTGCCACAATCATATATTTCATACAACTTAAAAGATGGAGTTTTAGAAAATAAGGCTTTTACAGTATTTTTTTAAAAAAACTTAGTTGTAGTTTTAAAAACCAATATAAAGTATAATTAGTGATTTTAAAGGCTGTAGGTAAAAAATTAAATTTCAGAATTTCTTGGATAACAAGATTCAGAAGAAAAAGAGCCATACTTGTCGTATGAAGATGATAAGTTAGATGCACATATTATTTTATTGGTGCTCTTAATCTTCTGTCAGATGATGTGTTTGAAGAAGCAAAAATGAGAACAGTAACAAACTGAACGTCCCACACGATGACCAATCACAAGAGCTGGTCAAGATTATATTGAAAATATGCTAAAAGAAGATCTTCTTCATTTTAGAGAATTATACTTGATGTGTCCGAATACTTTTTTGAAGTTATGTAATCTTTTCTAAGAGAAGACAGTTTAACTTATAAAAACAATATAGAGAGAAAAAAGAAAGGCTCGAACTCTCTCTACCTCTTTGCAAAAGAGCGACTAAAAAAGCATCTATGCGGCTTGCTCCCGCGTCGATCTCTCTACAGGCATCGGAGGCATCCTCTGCTCCTCTCCTTTCCTTTTTCCTTCTTCCCTCACCTTTCCTTTGTCGTCGACATGTTTTTCTCTCTGGTGGGGTCTCGCTGTCGGAAGCCTAGATCTGCTCCGGAAGGTGATAGATCCGGTGGTTGCGGTCCTTTTCTAGAGATTTCACGAGGCGACGAAGTCTTTGTGTGGAGAGTCGTTTTTGTGGGTGAGGAACCAGAAAATCTAGGTTTTCATGTTTGTAGATCTGGTCGGGTTCTCATCAGTGGTGGCGCGTGAGGTATGGTCCTAGCTCTCTTAAGTTCTATTAGTTGCCAGTCTTGCAAAGTTCCTCTTCATTGGGGAGTGGAGAGTCTGGTTCTCCCTGTGCCGATCCTTGGGGCCTTGTCTTGGTTATGGGTCTTGTCTTCTCTCAGGGGAAGCGGCGGTGGTTTCTGTCGGCATGTGCACAAAGGTTCGGTGGTCGTGTGGCTGCAGTGTCTTTGTGGGTCAGTGTGTTTAACCCAAGGGTTGTGTTTGTGTTCTGTCGACTCTGGCAGAGACCGTCTCAGCGTGGCGGTTGCTCTCCATTTGTTAGGGTCTCTCATGTTCTGGTCTCTAGCCGTTTTACCATTTTTCGAATGGTGTGGAGTTCCTTCTTCTTCGCTTTGTTAGTTTAGCCTCGTTTCTCCAGCGCGGTGTGACCCGAAGCTTAAATAAGACCGTTTTAGGTTCTCTAATTCGGCCCAGAGTGTCGTTTGGTGGTTCCGATCTTGTATCTTGGGTTTCTGTATCGAGGAGATCTGGTTAGGGACAGCCATCCCAGGGCTTAGTGGACAACTCCTGGCAGGTTGTTCTCTTTCTTTTTTGCAGGATTTGAAGTCCTTGTTTCCAGTTGTGCCATCACTGATGCCTGTTTTGCTTGGAGGTTGTGTCTCGTCGGGTTCGTCTCTTGGCGGTAGTGCAGTCTTTGGCTGGTGGTTGTCGAGGCTCAGGTTGACGTATAGTTAGCTCATTCACATCCTCCTTCCTTCGTGTTTAAGCGCTTAAAGTCAATGGAGAGAACAAACTTGAGGACATCATCATGAACCAGCTATTCCGGTGATGCTATGAGATGTAGCGGAAATCGAGGCAACGAGGTGAACGTCACCCTCAAGTGATCTCATCATCGGTTGAGAACGGAGATTGATAATTTGAAGATAACAGAGCTGTCTAGCGGAACGCGCCGGTCGAGTGAAGCTAGTAATGTTATGCTAGATTTAGATCATTTTGTTCAAATAAAGTTTGTAATCGACATTCAATTTCCGGATCTTCGGATTGATAAACAAAATTTCAGTTTAAAAAAAAGCCAAGTTTAACTGATACAACACTACAAGAAAACACAACATTAGCGACGAAGATTAACGAGGAAAATAAAACCTCGTAAAATAACGTCTTCTTTACGTGTTACTTACGAGGAAAATAAAAAGCAACGTCATTTCGTCGTAAACTAACGAGGAAATCATTTCCACGTAAAAAAGACGTAAGGTAACGTGGTTCTTACGAGGAAAATAATTTTCCTCGTAAATTCCACGTAAAATTAGCGTGTCCTTTACGAGGAAAACATTTGCGTGTAAATAACGACGAAATTTCGAGTCTACCAACTTTGTAGGTGTAACACATTTTTTTTCCAGCTACCTAACAAAATTTCGTGGTTATTTCGTAGTAAAATCTCAACTACCAGATTCGAAAATTTCCTATAAATATGAACCTTTGAAGATCATTTTAAACACACCAAGAAGAAAAAAAAAACGTGAAAGAAAAAAAATGGGGCTCCGGGAATATTTTCGAATTGCGGAGGTGGATGTATATGCACAGAGATGCTAACGGGAGAGTGACGAAAGAATACCTTGCGGGGCTGGAGACATTTATGCATCAGGCAGATTCCACACCGCTGGCCCAAGAAAGCGGTAAGATGTTCTGTCCTTGTCGGAAATGCAACAATTCGAAATTGGCAAATCGTGAAAATGTTTGGAAGCATTTAATAAATAGAGGTTTCACGCCAAATTACTATATCTGGTTTCAACATGGAGAATGTTATAATTATGATAAGAATCATGAAGCTAGTAGTAGTAATAGCAATTTTCAGGAAGAACAACCGGTTGATCATCATCATTTGCATAATGAACATAGTTACCATCAAGAAGAGCAGATGGTAGATTATGATAGGGTTCATGATATGGTAGCTGATGCATTCGTAGCTCATGATGAAGATGAAGAACCTAATATAGATGCAAAAAAAGTTTTATGAAATGTTAGATGCTGCGAATCAGCCACTTTACAGTGGTTGTAGAGAAAGTCTCTCTAAATTATCGTTGGCAGCTAGAATGATGAATATTAAAACTGATCACAATCTACCTAAAAGTTGCATGAATGAATGGGCAGACTTGTTTAAAGAGTATTTGCCGGAAGACAATGTGTCTGCTGATTCTTATTATGAGATTCAGAAACTTGTTTATAGTCTTGGCTTGCCTTCAGAGATAATAGATGTTTGCATTGACAATTGCATGATCTACTGAGGAGATGATGAGAAGTTCGAAGAATGTCGATTCTGCAGGAAGCCACGATTCAAGCCGCAAGGACGGGGACGTAATAGGGTACCGTACCAAAGGATGTGGTACCTACCAATTACAGACAGATTGAAAAGATTGTACCAATCAGAGCAGACTGCTGGGAAGATGAGATGGCATGCCGAGCACACTCAGACGGATGGTGAGATGACTCATCCATTAGATGCAAGAGCCTGGAAACATTTCAACAAAGTACATCCAGAATTCGCTAGCAATAGCCGGAATGTGTATCTCGGATTATGCACAGATGGATTTAGTCCATTCGGAATGTCAGGGAGACAATATTCATTGTGGTCAGTCTTTCTTACGCCATACAACCTGCCACCGGAGATGTGCATGCAACGGGAGTTGCTATTCTTGACCATATTAATACCTGGTCCGAACCATCCAAAAAGGTCTCTGGATGTTTTCCTACAACCACTGATAAGAGTTGAAGGATTTGTGGTCAACAGGGAAGAGGACGTATGACTGCTCAACGAAGACGAATTTTACGATACGAGCGATGCTTTTGTGGACCATAAGTGACTTTCCTGCCTATGGAATGTTGTCTGGATGGACTACACATGGGAGATTAGCTTGTCCATATTGTAATGGAACGACAGATGCGTTTCAACTGAAGAATGGTAGGAAGACAAGTTGGTTCGATTGTCACCGTCGATTTCTTCCCATTGCTCATCCGTACCAAAGAAACAAGAAATTGTTTAGGCACAAAAGAGTTGTGAGAGACACTCATCCTCCATATTTAACTGGATAACAAATTGAAGCGCAAATCGATTACTATGGAGCTCTGGAAACAGTTCCCCGTGGTGGTAATTGGCATGTCCCCGGTAATATGCCTGATTTTTACGGTGTTCAGCACAATTGGCACAAGAAGAGTATATTTTGGGAGTTGCCATATTGGAAAGATCTTCTTTTGCGCCACAACCTCGATGTGATGCATATAGAGAAGAATTTCTTTGAGAACATCATGAATACAATATTGAATGTCCCAGGGAAGAAAAAAGACAACATAAAATTGAGGATGGACTTGCCGGATATTTGCTCAAGAAGTGAGTTACATATAAAAAGCAATGGACAAGTTTCCGTTCCGATATTCAGATTGTCTTCAGAAAAAAAGTCGGTGTTGTTCAACTGGGTGGCATCAGAAGTGAAGTTCCCCGATGGGTATGTTTCAAATCTCTCTAGATGTGTTGAAAAGGGTCAAAAGTTCTCTTGGATGAAGAGTCATGATTGTCATGTATTTATGCAACGACTACTTTCCTTTGTATTTGCGGAGCTACTTCCAACAAACGTACATGAAGCACTTGCAGGTAATAAATTATAACCCAGTAATTTTATAATGGTTTAGTTTGCAATAATATATGACTAATGTGTTTATTTTGTTTTGGAATTAGGCATCAGAGCATTTTTCAGGGATCTGAGCACACGCACTCTTAAAGAAGAAGTTGTGGAACAGCTTCAGGAGAACATTCCCATCTTATTGTGCAACTTGGAGAAAATATTTCCTCCGGGATTTTTTGATGTCATGGAGCATCTAGCTATCCACCTCCCATATGAGGCATTGCTTCGTGGACCTGTACATTACGGATGGATGTATCAGTATGAGCGAGCCATGAAATATTTGAAGGGAAAAGCCAAAAACCTCGCAAAAGTTGAAGGTTCTATAATTGCTGGAAGTTTGACGGAAGAAACTTCTCACTTTACATCGTACTATTTTGGGTCAAAAGTACGTACACGGAAAAGAGCTCCTAGAAGATATGATGATGGTGGTGTCGCGCCAACATATGCAGTTGCTGGTCTTCCAGACATCTTTAGCCAGATTGGGCTACTCGGTGGAAAATCAAAAGAGGTTTGGTGGTCGAGTGAAGAAGACGCCCATAGTGCACACACCTATATTCTACTCAATTGCGAGGATCCATTAATGCGTTATTTTGAAAGGTACATATATATGGACACTTCTAAACACACATAATAAATATAAATTATATAATTGTGAAATTAAGATTAATTGATATAAAATATGATTTTACAGCTTATTTGTTTCTCAAGTCGAAGAAACATTCTCAGGTATATCCACAAGTGACGTAGGCAAAAGGAAAGATCAACACTTTATTAAGTGGTTGAAGAATCATGTATTAATTTTTACAGCTAGCTCGATCAAATTATTTTTCATACATTATATGTACTAATATTTCAATGTTCTATTTTTTTAAGGTTGATTATGACGACGATGCAGATTATCCTAAGTGGTTACACGAAGTAATTCAATCTCCACATGTAAAGGTCACCACATCACAGATGTATTTCACACGAGGCTATACTTTTCACACATATGAGTATGGTAGACAGCGGGCGACCAGTAACTATTGAATATGTGTGAAAGGGGAAACAGATTTCTACGGGATCTTGACGGAGATTATTGAAGTCGAATTCCAAGGGATATTGAAGCTGAAATGCGTCCTCTTCAAATGTGAATGGTTCGACCCTGTCGTCAACAGAGGTGTTCGATTTAACAAATTTGGTGTAGTTGATGTCAATGGTGGACGAAGGTACAACAAATTTGAGCCTTTCATCTTAGCTTCACAAGCAGACCAACTTAGCTTCCTTCCATACCCTCGGATGAGAGAATCAGGAATAAATTGGTTATCCGTGATCAAAGTTACACCTCGTGGACGAATCATAAGTGGAGAAGAACCACCATTGCAAGAAGAACAGATAAATGTCGTTGAGGAACCTGAAGCTGCCACAGACAACATACTTCTCATTGATCCGCATAATCATGAGTACGAAGATCTTACCGACGATGCGACGGTCGAAGGTGTTGAAGACGAGTTTAATGAAAATGATGATGTTTCTAGTGATGACGAGAATGTCGATGTATCCGATTGATGTATTAGTATTGATGTATTTCTTTTAAGTGTATGATTGATTTTCAGACTTAAGGAATTGTGGTTTTTGAATTTTGGAATGGAATAAAAATATTGAGGTTAAAGGGAAGATGGTTGGGGTTTGGAATATATGAAGTAGAAGATAAAGAAGATGGGGTTTTGGGTTAAGGTTTTGGATTTTAGGGATTTAAACATAAACCTCGTTATTTTCACGTAATATAACGTGGTTTTTACGACGAAAGTGAGAATTAAAAATCCGGGCCTCGCGATTTCCACGTAAGCACAAATCGTCGTAAAGACCACGTTGCCTTACGTGAAAATAACGAAAAACATTTAATTATTAAAAAAAAAAAACTCGTTAATTCCACGTAAGCACAAATCGTCGTAAAGACCTCGTTAGCTTACGTGGAAATAACGAGAAATATTTAATTATTAAAAAAAGAGAAACTCGTTAATTCCACGTAAGCACAAAACGTCGTAAAGACCTCGTTAGCTTACGTGGAAATAACGTGGTTTATATTTAAATACCTAAAATCCAAAACCCTAAACCCTATCTTCCTTATCTTATCTTTTACTTCTTATATTCCAAACCCCAAATTCTAAACCAAAATCCTAAACCCTAAGCCCTATCTTCCTTAGAGATTGATGGGTTGTATAGGTTATAAGAAGTAGAGGTTGAAGTTATAAAATTATAAGAAGAAGGGGTTTGGGTTTTGGGTTGTAAGGATTTAGAACAAATCCTCGTTATTTCCTCGTGGAAATAAGCACGGGCCTCGCGATTTCCACGTGAGTTCACGTGGAACTAACGAGGAATTCGGGAAACGAAGAGACTTCCCTAGTTATTTCCTCGTTAGCTCACGAGGAATTAACGAGGAAAACTACATCTATATATACCAAGACCATTTTGTCACAATTCATAATTGAAAAAATTAAAAAGAAGAAAGATTCTTAAAAAAAAGAGCAGAAAGATCTGGAATCACGAGTGCGAAGACACGGTCTCTTCCCACTTGTGATTCCAGTATCTTTCTTCTCTTTCTTTGAAGAATTCTTTAAAAATAGAAGAAATATCTAGAATCACGAGTGGGAAGACACGGACTCTTCCCACTTACGATTCCAACAATTACATAAATCTTAAAATTATAATTTGGGGTTTAGGGTTTTGGATTTTAGGGATTTAAGAAATATCCTCGTTATTTCCTCGTTACTGAGAAACACGGGACTCGCGATTTCCTCGTAAAGGAAAACACAGGCCTCGCGATTTCCGCGTAAAGGAAAAGACGGGCCTCACGATTTCCTCGTTAATTTACGAGGTTTTTACGTGGTAATGTATCCTATATATATACCCACGAACTCTCTCACTTTCTCATTTCCTCTCCACTTCCTCTCTAAAATCATGGTAAGTCCTCTCTCTTTCCTTTGATTAGTTTAGGGTAGTTTAGGTGGTTAGTGTAGGGAATCTAGATAGGTTTATGGATTTTAGGTTAATTAGTGTTGATTAGGTGATTAATTAAGAATTTAATCTATAAAAATTTGAAGTTTGAGTGCTAATTTTGAATTTTTTTTTAATTGATACGAAAAAACAAACTTACTGCCCACTACAGACAGATGTTCGGTGTGCCGGGTAGTCGTTTACACCCCGGTTCTTCTTCTACAGCACCTAGTTCTTCGGGTCCGGATAGCGTCCTAGAGACTCAGTCTTCTCAGAGAGTCTCTCCTTCTGGTGTACAATCAGTTGCACCACCGGCTCCTCATGATCATCATGTCCAGAGGTGCCACCTGCTATGCCACCTCAAGTGCCTCCACCGATGGCTGCGGAGATGCCGGCGGAGATGCCGGCTCCCATTCATCCCGATCTGATGGTGCCGCCGAGTGCTCCTTACTCGCAGTACACTGTCGAGGACATTCTCGCTCAGCCGGGCAGAGAAGGTTTACCGGTCATAGACCCCGACCGACCGGACGGAACTTTGTGGTATGTTACATTTTTTTAGATTCTTTTAAATTTTTTTAATAACATTAGTATCTAATTTATACTTTAAATTTGTTTTTTTAGGTTTGGGGTTGACGGATGTCTCGCATCAGATGTAACCGACAGGATGAAAGGTTACTTCTCCATGCCACATCCGAACTGGAAGAAGACGCCCGTCTACATCAGAAAGACGTGGTTCAAGATTTTCGCTGTAAGTTACTATTAATTTATATATATATACTATTATTTTTAATTTATATTTCAAATTTTTAAAAATACTAATTATTAACTTATTTTTTTCTGTTAACTACAGCAAAAGTATCTTTGGTCCTTGGGGGTCAATGAGAAGGTGAGAAAAGCGTTCAACAGTAAGGTGAAAGCTCGCCTGTTGGATACGGTCTCCAACTGGAAGGGGGAGTGGATCGTGAAAGGATATGAGCGTGGTAAACCCGCTGAGCTCACCACGGAGGTGTGGGATGGTCTCATCCGTTATTGGGAAACTCCTGACGCCATAAGAATCGCCCAGGCTTGCGCTGCCTCCCGTAACACAGTAGATGAGCACGGTCACGGGCCGATGCTTCACTCTACGGGCCAAAAACCCCATGCCGCTATACGTTTGGAGATGGTACGTAATTAAATATTGAATTTAATTAATTTGTTTTATAGAATATATTTATATATACTAACTCTCTAAAATTTTTTGTAGGCCAAAGAGACGGGACAGCTCCCGACTCTTATGGAACTTTACGAGAAGACCCACAAGAACAAGTCGGGTCGATTCGTAGATCCTAGGTCCGAGCAAATCTTCAATGAAGTTGCTGACCGGGTTCAAGAGCTTCAGACCCAGCTGACACAGCAGTCTCCCGATGGACTACCCGTCACCATATCCACAGTTGAAGTGGATAGGATTTACGAGGAGGTGAATTTTAAAATTATAATTTTTAAATTATTCATTTAATTTAAATTTAAATTTTTACTAACAATAATTTTTTTTTTGGTTTTTAAGGTTGTCCCTATGAAAAAGGGACGTAAGTTGGGGATTGGTTCCGTCAACGATGTTCCGAGAGCGACATCGTCTTATGGTCAAAAACGGGAAGACGAGGTCACTGAGCTGCGTAACGAGTTGGCCTCGACAAAAACTGCGTTCACAGCTCGACAGGGTGTAGTCGAGGGCTTCTTGGACGTCATAGCGGCCACAAATCCGGAATGGGAGTCCTTGTTGAGGAACTTGCGACGCCAAAATCCAATTCCAGGTGAGTCGACAAGCGAGGCCCATAACGAGGCGGATGTAGAGAGGAGGAGTGATGAGTTCTTCCAGCCGATGAACGAGCCATAGTTTTTTTTCCCTTTTTATTCGTTGTAAATATGAATTCTAATTATTTATGAATAAATATATTTTCTTTTTATTGTTTGTGTATTTTTAATTCAAATTTTAAAATTATAATTAAAATTATAAATATTTTTCTAATTTTTTTTTTTAATTATGTATATAAAAATCGAAGTAAATTCCTCGTTAATTCACGAGGAAATAACTTGGTAAGCTTTACGTGTTCTTTACGAGGATTTATTTTCGACTACATTACGTGTCTTTCACGTGGAAAGTTTACGTGGAAATGACGAGGAAAGTTAACGTGGAATTTACGGGGAAATGTTTTCGTGATTTTTACGTGTAATTAACGTGAAAAAGTTGACGTGATGTTTACGAGGAAAATTTTCGTGGTCTTTACGAGGAAACTTAGCGAGTTCCTGACGTGGAAAGCTTACGTGATTTTTACGACGAAATATTGTACTTGGTCTTTACGACGAAATCATTTGCTCGCTAACTGACGTGGAATTGGCGAGGAAATACGCGTTACGACGAACGATTAACGACCAAACCGTTTTCCTCGCTATTTCCTCGTAATACCTCATTAACGAGGAATTCAGCCGTCGTTAATCTTGTGTTTTCTTGTAGTGCAAGATATATCAGCCTTGAAGAAATGGTTGCATCTTTTCTCCTTGTAGTTGGTCAAAATTTGAGGTATTACTATACAAGAGATACTTTTGAGAGATCAAAGTTTGCTATACTTGAGAATTTTCACAAATTTTTGTGAGATAAAAACCAAATTTCACCAAGTTTTATGGCTACCGTTGGACCCGGGATACCTCAAAAGATTAAAGTAAGTACAAGATTTTATCCTTAATTTAAGATACATTATGTTTATTATTGTAACCATGATTTAACCATTGTTTTCTATAGAGTATAATTTTAATTTACGTTTAGGATTATGTCGGAACTATTGATGGTACACATATATTTGCAATAGTACAAAAAAGAGGCAGTTCTTTTCCGCAACATAAAAGGTGATATACTGCAAAATGTGTTGGTTGATCTTGAATTCATATACATGCTTAATGGATGGGAAGGTTCACTTCATGATTCAAAAATAATAAATGATGCTTTAACAAGGAACACTAGTCGACTACCAGCTTCAGAAGGTACAAATATATAATATATATTTTAAATCATACATATTTTCCCAGATAATTAACTATTTTATTGTTTAATATCAAAAAAACCTATCTAGGTAATTGCGGTTTTGCAAATCGCTGGAACTTCTTAGCTTCATATCGAGGTGTTCGATACCATCTACAAGAGTTTTGAGGTCAAGATTCTACTCCTCAAAATGACAAAGAGTTGTATATTCAAATCTTGATTTCTAATTTTTAAATCTCCACCTTATTTTCTTTATAAAACAAAAACTGAGATTATATTTGTGTGTGCTGGATTACATAATTTTCTTTGGAAATTTTGTCGAGCATATAATTTTCCAGAAGAAAAAGTCTCTGATGATGAAGAAGATCTTGAAGAAGTTAATGACAAGTATTAACAACCATGAAGAAATTTTTGTAATTCATGATCAGCAAGAGAACCTGCCAATCAAGTGAACCACAATAGCAACAAATACGTGGAGAGATTTTATATTATAAAAATAATTTATGATATATGAAATGAAAAACATATGTTTTAGTGTTAATATACTTTGTTTTATTATAAAACTGAATTTATTGTAAATCCATATGAGTCTGTTATGTTGCTGACAAAAAAAAAATAATCCACTTATTTTGATTTTGAATTCTTTATCATTGGTTCTGAAATTTTATCTGTTTGGTTTAAAAATCAATGGATTTATTAAATCCTAGAAGAATTTCTAAATCTATTAAAATAGTAGAACCAGTAACTCCCAGTTATTCTTTTATGTTTCATTGTCTCTTTAGTGCACTTTTAACCTATTAAACCGAATCTTTGAATCGGGTTTGGAGTGGGGTGAAACTTTCCTCCAATAATATATTCTCTAATATGTGATGGTTGATGGAAAATGATTCACGGCCAATATCAATTATAATCTACACAGAGGCGGCTATCAGATGGCTTTTGGAGTGCTAAAGGTATGACTAGTTTTTCCGCTACCACTCGCAAACTGCAGCTTTGCTGGTTGGTATCGGTTGTTGGCGTTTTGCAATAATCACAAAAAACGCTATGAATCGTTTCAAACCATTCTAAACTTCTTAAATTCAAAAACTAGTTACAACAAACGTTTGAAGTTGCGGATGGTTATGGGAGGGTAAAACAATTTTTTGGTAAAAAACTATATAAATATAAAAAATTTAAATTAAATTGAAATAATATAAATACTAATATATATATATATATATATATATATTATTTTAATTTATATTATAAAACTTTAAAACAATAATATTTTCTATAACTTTTTACAAATTAATAGTATAATTATATAATATAATCTTTATATTTATTATCATAATATATTTTTAATATTTTTATAAAATATAAGTATTAATAATTTATTATTAAACCACTATTTCATTTGATAGTTAAACTGTCATAAATATCCCACAAACAAACCAATTTCTGACAATAGTCGTACAAATCTCTTAATAACTATTAAAATCGCAACCACATCTACAAATGTCCGCAACCGCCATAGTTACCAGTCAAGCCCTAAGAGGCATGTCCATATTTCAAAGCCTCCATGATATCCTTGTCCGGCCTTGAGTTTTAGAGAAATTCATCTTCAGTTTTTTTGGTGAGTATTGTTGGGCCTAATTATTAAAAGTCTAATGGCTAAATTAATAAGGCAAGATGTGAATATAAATGGGCCAGTGTTGGCTTTACTTTTAAAAGAATGAGGAAGTGGGAATTGTCCCACATCGGTGAAACAAGGTGAGCTTGTGTTGTTTATATATGTTAACACACACACACTTGATTAACCGAGCCAGGGAAAGGAGAGGCTCCCCACGCGCGCGCCACCGCCGCCGTCCGGCCGGCGCGGCTGGGCGTGGGCGTGGCGTGGGCTTGGGCTTGGACCAAATTTAGCTCAACGTTTTGCTATTTCATTTCCAAAAAAACAACATGAAATTTGTGTATAAACAACATGTAGTTTGTTTAAAAAAGACACGAAGTTTATCTGTTCGAAATGGATCAGAAAGAGTCAACAAGAGAGAAACTGGCGGAGAAAGCTGCTCAACGTTCCACTCCGTGATCTTTGAGAGATTTTTGGAAAACGTTTACAACAGTTTCGAAAAACGCTTCCCGTCTCCTCTTTAAATACCGTCTCTCCTCCTCTCTCATTTCTCACTTTTGACATCGCAAAAAACCAACAAAGAAAATCCCTTAGCATAAGTCTATTTCCCGAGAGTGTTTCGTAGAAATTAAAGTTCGATAGGGCGTTCACGAGTGAAGCGTGAATCGTCTCTCCATGGTTGTATCCTGGGACTCCATATTCGTACAGTCCCGTCTCACTACGAAGTGAATATTGAGAGTTAAGGAAAGAGATCATATCTCGCCTCCATGTTTCGTTTTCTTTCTTTCCTTAACATCATTTCATTTTCGTATCGTTTGTATCAATCTGGTTTCGGGCGTCAACAATCTTAACTCTCAATCGCTTTCTGTCTAAAGCTTAAACGGATTGGTACTACAGTTTTTGAAACATTTTTTGACAAGGATTTACTAACTGTTTTGGTTATCAGACGGTACGCTGTTTGCAATTTGCGCTTTGTATTTCCGCGAAACATTCTAGTTTCTAAGTGAAACGAGTTTGCAATTTGCTTTTAAAGCTTATCTGCGAAACATTTTTTGTTCTATACAGATCAAAACGTTCTTTAAAAATGGATTATCAAACGATGTTTGCGATTTGCTCTGTAGCACTTCCACAAAACGTTATTGATAGACGATTCTTAGAAATGATGTTTGCGATTTGCTATCTGCTTATCTGCGAAACGTTTCTTATTTATCCTGAAAATGGGTTTGCGATTTTCTCATAACATCAACCGCGAAACGTTTTAGATACATATTATTCAAAACGTTTTCATAACCGCTTTCTTAAGCGAGTTTCTGAAATGTTCTAAGTCTACACAGAACGGTTTATGCGAACGCTTTTAGGCGATTTTGCAAAACATTTTTTCAGACATATCGATTAGATTTGGTTCAAACACCAAAAATGAAATCGATCTTAGACTATTATTTTTTTGCTTTGAAATAATATGTTATGTTATATGTTGAATGGAGTACTAATCCGCTTTCATGTTTTCTCAACAGAAAAATGTTGGATACTAGCAACACCACCCCCATTGACGCTACCATCACTCAAACTCCACTCAATGTGTCAGCAACTGATGCAACTTTGACAAACGTTGGAACCATTGCTGCAACAACAACAACAACTACCCTACCAGTGGGTAATGGTGCTGATGAAACCACTCGCCGTAGCCTTTTCGGTGATGGTCTTTATCAAACAGGTTCAATTCTGGGAACCACAAGTTCTCCGGTTGCAGTTGCAACTCCTCCGACAGTACCTGGTGTGTTCACTCATGGATTGATGCCCGACAAGTTTGATGGCAAAGGCTTCAAAACGTGGCAGAAGAAGATGATGTTCTTCCTGATAACAATGAAGCTGGACAAGTTCATCCAGGAGGACAAGCCCCTGATCCCTTACGGGATTGATGATGTGCACACTCTCGCAAGTGTTGATATATGGGTGCATTCCGACTTCATCTGCAAAGGGTACATTTTGGGTCGCCTCATTGATCCATTGTACAGTGTCTATTGTGATATCCACACTGCGAAGGAGCTTTGGACATCACTGGACAAGAAGTACAGAGGTGAAGACGCTGGCTGCCAGAAGTATGTGGTTGCAAAATTCCATGACTTCAAAATGGTGGATTCAAAATCCATCATGGACCAGAAGGAAGCGTTTCAGCTCATTTGCCATGAAATCGCTGCTGAAGGGATGTCCATCTGCGAGATATTAACAACTCTCAGCTTCATTCAAAAGCTTCCTCCAAGCTATGCGGATTTCAAGAACTACCTGAAGCACAAGAAGAAGAAGATGGGGCTTGAGGAGCTCATCATGAGGCTTCATATGGAATCCAGGAACCGACTTGCTGACACTCAAATGCTAAGGAGCATAGTGTCAACATGGCTGAGCACAAAGGCAAAAGAAAGGCACATGCCCACTCTCCTGCTAAGCCTTCCAAAGCAGCGGCAGCCCTTAAGGCTTCTGGACCAAACTTCAAGAAGAAAGGCATTGAAATCAATGCAAATGTGGAGAAATTCAAGGGAAAATGTCACTACTGCCGCAAAGTGGGACACAAGACTGCTGAGTGTCGCAGCAAGATCAAGCATGAGAAGGCTCAGAAAAATGTCACTGAGGAGGATCTCGTTGCAGTGGTGACTGAGGCCAACATGGTTGAAAACAACAACCCTAAGGAATGGTGGTATGACACTGGTGCAACCACCCACATTTGCACTGATAAGGCGATGTTCAACATCAGAAAAGCAAGACCATGGAGAGGCTGATGATGGGAAACACTGCAGTCTCCAAGATTCAAGGCCGCGGCAATGTAATTTTGAAGATGACATCTGGATGAGAGGTCACTCTGACCAATGTGAAGCATGTGCCTGACATGAGGAAGAACCTGGTCTCGGGAACCTTACTCAGCAAGAATGGATTCACCACAAGTTGTGAGGCGGACAAGCTCGTGATTAGGAAGAATGGGATGTATTTGGGAAAGGGGTATGTTAAGGATGGACTTGTCAAGATGAATGTAATGACATTCCCTCCAAAGGTTGTAGCTCCATAAGTTTCAATGAATAAAAAGAAGCCAGTTGCTTATTTGGTTGAGTTTTTTAATATATGGCATGAAAGATTAGGCCATGTAAACAAAAAATATATACAAAGATTAATGAACTTAAATCTAATTTCTAAATATAAAACAAGTAAACAAAAATGTGAAGTATGCGTACAGGCTAAGCTCACAAAAATGCTCTCACCTCGTGTTGAAAGAACTAATAAACCTCTATATTTAATTCACACCGATTTATGTGATTTAAAATACATGCCAACTAGAGGTGGGAAAAAATACTTTGTGACCTTCATGGATGACTACACAAAATATTGTTATGTATATCTATTACATAGCAAAGATGAAACCTTAGAAAAATTCAAAGAATTTAAACTCGAGGTAGAAAATCAGCTTAAAACAACTATTAAAGTAGTTAGAAGCGATAGAGGAGGTGAGTATGATGGACCGTTCAACGCATTCTGTAAAGAACATGAAATTATTCATGAAACTACAGCTCCTTATTCACCAGAATCTAATGGAGTCGCTGAACGCAAAAATCAAACTCTAAAAGAAATGATGAATGCAATGTTGCAGGAATCTGGGTTACTCCAAAACATGTGGGGGAAAGCGTTGCTTACCACTAATTATATCCTCAACAAAATTCCACACAAAGCAACTGGCAAAACTCCATATGAATTATGGAAAGGTATTTTACCTTCGTATAAATACCTCAAAGTGTGGGGGTGCTTGGCAAAAGTTGCAGTACCGTCACCAAAGAAGGTCACTATTGGACCTAAAACAGTGGATTGCATCTTCATCGGTTATGCACACAATAGTAATGCTTATCGATTTATGGTACATAAATCTGAAATATCAGATATCCATGAAAATACAGTCATGGAATCAAGAAATGCATCTTTCTTCGAAAATATTTTTCCATACAAGGAAAAACAAGGTTCTAAACAAACTCGAGAAGAAAGAGACAACGCCAATGACTCAGAAAGTGAGACAAATGTTGATACTTCTATTAATGATATTTCAGAAAGTGAAAAAGAAGATGAACCTAGAAGGAGCAAAAGAGCTCGAAAGAAAAAATCTTTTGGTGACGATTTCTTAATGGCATTTTTAGCAGAAAATGTTCCAAAAACTTTTGCAGAAGCCATGTCTTCACCAGAGGCTCTGTTTTGGAATGAAGCTGTTAGAAGTGAATTCGATTCTATTATGAAAAATTATACATGGTACATAACTGATTTACAAACTGGCTGCAAATCATTAGGGAATAAATGGATAATGACACGAAAATTAAACCCTGATGGAACACCTGGTGGAAAATACAAAGCTAGGCTTGTAGTTCAAGGATTCCGACAAAAGGAAGGCTTTGACTATTTTGATACATATTCTCTAGTAACAAGAATAACATCAATAAGGCTAATGATAGCAATCGCAGCTTTAAGAGACCTAGAAATTCATCAAATGGATGTAAAACCGCTTTTCTAAATGGTGATTTAGAAGAGAAAATTTACATGAAACAGCCTGAGGGTTTTGTCATTCCAGGACAGGAAGACAAAGTATGCCGACTTGTAAAGTCATTTTATGGGCTTAAACAAGCTCCTAAACAATGGCACGAAAAGTTTGATAGCACAATGATGTCAAATGGTTTCAAAATTAATGAATGTGATAAATGTATATACTACAAAACTACCAAAAATGCGTATGTTTTGCTATGTTTATATGTAGATGATATGCTCATTATTGGAAGCAATAAAGACATTATCAATCAAACAAAGAACATGCTCAAAGGGAAATTTGAGATGAAGGACTTGGGATTAGCAAATGTTATTCTCGGGGTTAAAGTCACAAGAAATTCCAATGGAATTATCTTAACCCAATCTCATTATGCTCAAACAATATTAGAGAGATTTAAAAATTACTCTAATAGTACGGCAAAAACTCCGTTAGATCCCCAAATGCACTTGACAAAGAATTCAGGTGAAGTGGTTTCACATAACGAGTATGCACGTGTGATCAGAAGTCTCATGTACTTAACCAACTGTACCAGACCAGATCTAGCGCATGCAGTAAACGTATTGAGTCGATATATACAAGTAATCCTGGTCAAACCCACTGGAAAGCTATAACGAGAGTACTCTATTACTTGCGCTACACCAAAGATTTCAGGCTTCACTATGGTAAAGAACCAGCAGTTTTAGAAGGATACAGTGATGCTAACTGGATATCTGATTCTAAAAACTCAAAATCCACAAGTGGATATGTCTTTACACTGGGAGGAGTAGAAATATCATGGAAATCTACCAAACAAACAGTGTTAGCCAGATCTACCATGGAATTTGAGTTCATAGCCTTAGACAAAGCAGCAGAAGAAGCTGAATGGCTTAGAAATTTTTTGGGAGATATTCCTATGTGGGAGAAACCTGTGCCAGCTATAAGAATACATTGCGATAGTCAATCAGCTATAGCTCGGGCTTAGAATAATCTCTACAATGGTAAATCTCGTCACATCAAAAGACGACATAAAACCATTAAACAACTAATCTCAAATGGTGTAATCACAATAGACTACATCAAATCGGCTAACAACCTAGCAGATCCATTTACTAAAGGTTTGCTACGAGATGTTGTTGCTAAATCATCAAAAGGAATGAGTTTAAATCCTATAACGAATGAGGATGCTTGATGGCAACCCTACATATCATGACTGGAGATCCCAAGATGTAGGTTAAAAAGGAAAACAAAATCAAACATAATCTACCTAAAGCACTTTGAGACAAAAGTAGTCTTTTCCCAGCTCCTAAAGATGATAAAAGTGCTAACAAATGTGAGAAGGATAAGCATCAGCTTTTAATAATTCCATAGCTTTCTTAAGCGGAGTATTACTCAATACTTTTCATGGTCAATCACCTAATGAGTGTGAAATGGGGCCGTTTCTAGGAGAATGAATGCAAGGCTATATTCTCTAAGTTCACTCATGAAAACAAGGAATAGTTCAGGGACACAATGAACACAATAGAGAACTAATTTCTACGAGAAAATGAAGCTGCGTTATGCATGTTGTCTCGGTCTACATAAAACACCGGTTGGTTCAAGACATCATGTTCACCTTCTGGTAAAGTAAACCCGACAGATATTAACTATGAGTGATTCAAGGCTTAAAAATGCCACCAACTCAAACACAGTGAATTTTTCGTAAACACTCTCGATAAGTCTGTCTAGTCTAGTGAGGATTAGAAGAAGTTTATTTTCTTTGGAGTCTATCGAGTCTGCATATAGTCTGCATATGTTTAGAGTCATTTCTATTCATGTGGGAGATTGTTGGGCCTAATTATTAAAAGCCTAATGGTTAAATTAATAAGGCAAGATGTGAATATAAATGGGCCAGTGTTGGCCTTACTTTTAAATGAATGAGGAAGTGGGAATTGTCCCACATTGGTGAAACAAGGTGAGCTTGTGTTGTTTATATATGTTAACACACACACACTTGATTAAGCGAGCCAGGGAAAGGAGAGGCTCCCCATGCGCGCGCCGCCACTGCTGTCCGGTCGACTTGGGCTTGGACTGGGGCTTGGGTCTTGGATTTTGGTGGAGGGCCTCCGGTCCAATAAGATTCTTTTTGGACCAAATTATTCTCAACGTTTTGCCATTTCATTTCCAAAAAAACAACATGAAATTTGTGTATAAACGACATGTAGTTTGTTTAAAAACGACACGAAGTTTATCTGTTCAAAATGGATCAGAAAGAGTCAACAAGAGAGAAACTTACGGAGAAAGCTGCTCAACGTTCCACTCCGAGATCTTTGAGAGATTTTCGGAAAACGTTTACAACAGTTTCAAAAAACCGCTTCCCGTCTCCTCTTTAAATACCGTCTCTCCTCCTCTCTCATTTCTCACTTTTGACATCGCCAAAAACCAACAAAGAAAATCCCTTAGCGTAAGTCTATTTCCCGAGAGTGTTTCGTATAAATTAAAGTTCGATAGGGCGTTCACGAGTGAAGCGTGAATCGTCTCCCCATGGTTGTATCTTGGGACTCCATATTCGTACAATCCCGTCTTACTACGGAGCGGATATTGAAAGTTAAGGAAAGAGATCATATCTCGCCTCCATGTTTCGTTTTCTTTCTTTCTTTGCTTAACATCGTTTCATTTTCGTATCGTTTGTATCAATCCGGTTTCGGGCGTCAACAATTATAATAGAGGGCGGATAGATTATCCCTCAAAACATAGAAAATAACTCCTTTTGCCATTTGGTTAAGATCTGAGGTACCACCTTGGTTACAACCTTTGGTCGAGTATGATAATTAACTTACATTTGTCGGACTGATGAAATCAATATTGAGACAAAGACAGCTAGATTTTTAAGATCGACTTGTAACTCCTGTTCCTATCCTATCATTGGATCAAATCTCACTAGTCTTGGTTAGCTCTATTCGAAGGACATGTCAAGTAAGTTTGATATCAGTTCTGAAATAATATTGACAGAAATTGAATTGTGCTATAGTGTTGTTATCTGATAGCATATTACACTTCGCTACAAAATGGTAAGCTAGGAATCAAAGCTCTTCGGTGGTCTGAGGAGCGGTTGTGTTTATTATACAATAAAAGGAACAAAATTCTGAAAAACAGAAACGGATAGCTCATTGTGAAGTTGAAAAACTTCACCTTAATGAGCTCGAATCACCAATTGAGAAAGTGGCCAAAGACTTAGAAGCCCATGCTGTAGCACTCATGGCTCCTTCTTCCAAATTGCTACTCATTGAAGGTTCTCTAAGATACATGGTAACGCTATGCTCTAAGAGGCTCCCCGATCTCATATTCTGAGAAACCCGTCTCCAAGTGAATTTTACAAACACAACTAGTGCGGGGAAGATCAAGTGTACCAATCTCAACAAGACAAACACAGTGGCAAGAGTCGGATAAGTCTCCTGGAAAAACAGATTCTCAGGTGGTGATCTTCTTCTTACCCATGAGACTGGGCCGTTTTCTGGCTCTGTGTTGTTTTGGTCCCCAAAGTGAGGAACATGCCTGTTCTTCTCAAATGAACTTTTAGCCAGCGGTTCGATGCCTACATAACACAAATGCGTTTTGCCTCAGCCAGGTAAAAAGAAAGAAAACCATGGATAAAGGCAGAATGAAACAGGTGCAATAACAAAAGCCAAAGGCTTAATCCTTGTCTAATTGGGTCAAGACATATATATATATATATATATATATAACCAAGTAAGAGCTCTTATTGCACACCAAAAGAATCATAAAACACATAATAAGAGAGAAAAAGTGCTGCAAATAACAAAAAAGCCTTACAAGTAACATCAGTGTAGAAGGCAACAAGAGAATCTAGAGTTCCGGATCCCCTGTAAGCTACGCGCATTGTTGAATTCAAAAGGATGATAGTAGGAAACCCATGAACTCCTGATAGGTTCAAGAATGTGTACTACCGTAAGAGGAAGAAAGGCGTTGGAATGAAGCAAGCAGAGGAGGCCGACGTGGCTTAGCTGTTGAAGATTTCAAATATTCAAGTTGGAGGAAAGATTTGGATTGAAGTGAAGGGTTTGCGGTTACTTTACTATTCGAAAATAAACGATGTATTTCGTATAAGTAGATGAGAGATGTGTAGAAGAAGATTGATGCTTGTATTGCAGTTTGTAGAAGACGATATGAGTCTCTACATCTCGTTCGCTATGAGATCAAGTTACGAGTTGTACTTACAAGCTTTCATTCAATAAATCGAGTACTTCTTTACATTTCCCTGAGTCTAAGATAACTAAAATCTATCAGTGGTGCGGTGAAACTGTTTCGATCTCTTACGCGATGGATTCTCATCTTTCGCCACCGTCGGAGACCTCGTATCAGCACGATTTGCCGGAAGCTGAGCTGTTGATGGCCGATAAGGCGGATTTCCTGTCAGATAGTCATAAAGTGTTGATCCAGAAGACGGTAGAGTACAATCAGAGCAGTGATCAACGTTTCTCGAATCTGGAAGAGGGAGTACAGGAGATCTTGAAGGTTCTGGGGAAACGACCGTTGATTGAAGAAGCGGAGCAACATTATTCGATTCCGTTATCTCCAATTTCATGATCTCAGGTACCGATCTCTCACTCGGAATCAAACCGGAGTTCTCAACCGTTAGGTTATCAATCTGGTGAGTTGCATCTAGCTGGTAGAGATATTATGTTGAAGAAGATTGAGATGTCGAGTTGTGATGGAACAAATACATCTGATTGGTTGGTGGATGTTGAACATTTCTTTGACATTGGACGTTTTTATGAGGAGGAGAAGCTCAATTTGGTTCCTCTTTATCTTGAGGGGCGAGTAAAGAAGTGGTTCGCCTGGCTGCGTCGTCGTGGTGATTTCAGGAACTGGTTGGACTTTACGCAGAGGCTTTTGGTTCATTTTGCGGAATCCATTGATGATGAGGCAAGCACAAGGCTATTTGCAATCAGGCAGACTGGTACGGTAGCCGACTATGTATCTGAGTTTGAGGTGCTTTCATCGCAAGTTCTAGGGGTGGAGGATAGATTTTTAGAGAGGATTTTCTACAATGGTTTATGTCCTGAGATGAAGGAGGTGATTAAAATGAAGGAGCCTCAAGGCCTTCAGCAATACATTGCCGTGGTCCTTAAGATGGAGAAGAGTGCGTTTTGCAAAGTGATTAGTGGTGTGGCGGTAGAGGAAAAAAAATTTGTGGTAGCACGTACTGATCAGAAGAACCGTACTGGAACATTTGTGAACAATCAACGTGGACATAACGAGTGACAGAGACAGGACACGGGGGGAAACAAAGAGAACATACCTCCTAACCGCTCTGCTTTACTTCCAAGATTGCAACACACTGATGCAGAGCTGGATGCGATGAGAAGAGAAAAAAATTGTTTTAAGTGTAAAACACCATGGTCGTGTACTCATGACTGTCCAAATAAGGCGTTGTGCATCATGACTGTGATCAATGGATTGGAACTAGAAGTGGTAGATCAGTTCGATCAAGGGAACGAATTAGAAGAAGTGATCACACATGAAGTTTGTACCTTGTGTTTCAACTCGTTTATGGGGATTGACTCTCCAAAAACTACAAAGATGAGGGGTTTTACTAACAACAAAGAGGTGATTGTCATGCTCGATAGTGGGGCATCTCACAACTTTACTTCTCCTAAAGTTGTGACAGGGTTTCAATTAAAAGTTTGTGCAGCTAGCAACCTTGACGTGTTGTTAGGCAATGGGGTGATGTTACAAGCAATGGGAGTATGTTCGTCTATCACTTTCATGCTCAACAAAACTGACTTCACGTCTGACTTCATCTCTTTGGAACTGGGTAACGTGGATGTAATTTTGGGGGTTCAGTGGCTTGAGACACTTGGGATTTGTGAGGTGGATTGGAAGCAACAAGATATCTCTTTTGTGTATAAGGGAAGTTGGATTACTTTGTATGGCGATAATCCCATACACTGTAAGAAGCTCTCTTTCAAGTCCTTATCTCCAGTCTATTCTGAAAGTTAGCGAGGAAGAGAAGGGCTCAAGACTTTCACAATGGATGCATCTATGATTCCAGAGAATACTCCTTACTTGGCAACTTTGTTGGTTCCAGAGGTCTTGGATAAGTTTCGAGACGTGTTTGAAGTTCCAGTGGGGTTACCTTCGTTCAGAGGCAAGGAACATGCTATCAATCTTGTTCCAGGAGTAACCTCAGTTTCTGTCAGACCCTATCGGTATCCTCATGCTAGTAAAATTGTGATGGAGCAAATGGTTACCGAGATGTTAGCGACAGGAATCATCAGACCAAGTACCAGTCCTTTTTCGAGTCCTGTTTTATTAGTCAAAAAGAAGGATGGTTCTCATCGTTTTTGCATTGACTACAGGGTCTTGAATAGGGCGGCAGAGCCTGATAAGTATCCAATACCAGTCAAAGACCAGTTATTGGACGAGCTTAACGGTGTGTGTGTCTTTTCAAAGCTTGATCTTCGCTCAGGGTATCATCAGATTCGTATGGTGGAGGATGATATCAAGAAGACAGTGTTTCGAACTTTGGAAGGGCATTACGAATTTCTGGTTATGCCATTCGAATTAACGAATGCACCAGCGACATTTCAGGCTCTCATGAATTTGGTTTTCAAGCCTTTTCTTCGCAAGTTCGTTCTAGTCTTTTTCGATGATATTATGATCTTCAGTAAGACTATGACAGAACATGTTCAACATCTGCAGTTTGGTTTGGAAGTGTTGCGCGAACAGAAGTTGTATGCTAACCAAAAGAAATGTTCTTTTGGAATTTTACAGGTGGATTATTTTGGGCATATAATCACCAAAAAGGGAGTATCAACGGACGCTTCTAAGACAGAAGCTTTGAACAAATGGCCAGTTCCAACAAATGTGAAACAAATGCGTGGGTTTTTGGGGCTTAATGGCTATTCCGTCGTTTCATTAAGAATTATGGTGTGATTGCTCGTTCGTTAACCGTGTTTCTAAAGAGGGATCAATTTGTTTGGTCTCTAGAAGCTCAAGAAGCATTTTTGAAGTTGAAGCAAACGATGGTCCAAGCTCCAGTGTTGGCATTGCCAAACTTTGAGTCTACTTTTGTGCTCGAATCTGATGCATCGGGCGTTGGTGTGGGAGCTGTTTTGATGCAGGATAACAAACCGATAGCTTATTTCAGTCATGCCTTGACTGACCGCAAGCAATTGAAGCCGGCGTATGAGAGGGAGTTGATGGCTATTGTCATGGCAGTGAGGAAATGGAAACATTATTTGATTGGGAGGAAGTTTGAGGTTCGAACAGATCACTGCAGTTTAAAGTTTCTGTTGGAGCAGAAAGACGTTAATTTGGAGTATCAGAAATGGTTAACACGGTTGTTGGGATTTGACTTTGAGATTTCATATAAGACGGGGTGTGAGAATAAGGCAGCTGATGGTCTCTCGCGCTGTATGTCTGTCTCGGCCTTGCTTTTATCTGGCACAATACCGTCGGTGCTGCAGTGGCAAGACTTGGACAGAGAGATTTTGGCTGATACTGTGATTCAAGAGAAGGTAAAGAAATTGTTGGATGGATCGTGGATATCAGAGAAATTTGTGTAATAGATGGAAGGTTGTGGTCCAAACACCGTGTGGTGATTCCGTCTTCTTCGCAGTATATAAAGCTGATTCTTTCGGAATGCCATGATTGTAAAGAAGGTGGTCACTCAGGTGTTTTGAAGACGTTGAAGAGAGTGCAGCGTTCTTTCTATTGGAAGGGAATGTATAAGGAGATTCAGGATTATGTAGCAAATTGTGTTGTTTGTCAAACTCACAAGACGTCAACATCATCTCCAGCTGGTCTTCTCCAACCCTTGCCAATACTGAATCAGATTTGGGAGGATGTGAATATGGATTTTATTGAGGGATTGCCTACATCTTGTGGGATCAATGTTATTTTGGTGGTGGTAGACATGCTAAGAAATTATGCTCATTTTGTGGGGCTGTCGCATCCTTTTTCTTCTTTGGATGTGGCTAAGGCGTTTGTAAAAGAAGTGGTTAAAATGCATGGTTTTCCTCGGAGCATTACATCTGATCGTGATCGTATATTTCTAAGCTCGTTCTGGATAGAGGCGTTTAAACTAGCTGGTACAAAGTTGAATTACAGCACGGCGTTTCATCCTCAAACAGACGGTCAGAAGGAAGCCCTTAATCGATGTTTGGAGACGTACTTAAAGTGTTTTTCCTCAGAACATCCTCGAATGTGGTCTACTTATTTGGATTGGTTGGAATATTGGTATAATACGACCTTTCACAAGTCTTTACAGACGTCTCCATTCAAGGTTGTGTATGGGAGAGAGCCTCCGACATTGTTACCTTTTGAAGCAGGGTCCACGAAGAATTTTGAGTTGGAACAAACATTGATTGCTCGAGATGAAATGCTTGCTACTTTGAAGGATACGTTGGCTAAGGCACATCAAACAATGAAAGATCAAGCCGATAAGCACCGAAGAGATGTGACATTTAAAGTGGGTGATCTCGTGTATCTCAAATTACGTCCTTATCGTCAATAATCTGTGGTGAAGAGGTTATGTGCTAAGCTGGCAGCGAAGTTTTATTGTCCTTATCGAGTGGTAGCTCGTATTGGGTCAACTGCGTATAAGTTGCAACTTCCACCTGATGCTCGTGTTAATCCTGTGCTTCATGTTTCACAACTCAAGCGAGCTATTGGGTGTCATGTAGAGGTTTCAGAGTTACCGTTGGTATGTCCTGGGAATGAGTTAGTCTCTTTGGAGCCAGAAGATTTGATGGAAAAACGTTATAGTCCATCAGGAGTGTTGGAGTTGTTGGTTAAATGGGTTGGGTTATCGGAGGTGGAGAATTCTTGGATGAGTTATCATGAGTTTGTGCTTCAGTTTCCACAGTTCAAGCTTGATTTTGTTGGGGGAAGTACTGATAGGTTCAAGAATGTGTATTACCGTAAGAGGAAGAAAGGCGTGGGAATGAAGCAAGCAGAGGAGGCTGACGTGGCTTAGCCGTTGAAGATTTCAAATATTCAAGTTGGAGGAAAGCTTTGGACTGAAGTGGAGGGTTTGCGGTTACTTTACTATTCAAAAATAAACAATGTATTTCGTATAAGTAGATGAGAGATGTGTAGAAGAAGATTGATGCTTGTATTGTAGTTTGTAGAAGATGATATCAGTCTCTGCATCTCGTTCGCCATGAGAACGATGACGAGTGCTTGATCGATATGAGATCAAGTCACGAGTTGTACTTACAAGCTTTCATTCAATAAATCGAGTACTTCTTTACATTTCTCTGAGTCTAGGATTGCTAAAATCTATCAACTCCATATTTGGAGAGGGTGCTGCATCACAACAAAAAAAAAGAAGCAACTTTTTAGACAAACAACATAAGCATCAAAATCAGAAAGTTGTAACAAAACCCACCAACCTAGCCTTGACTGATGATTCCTCAACTGCGAAATGAGGAAGCGGTGGATAAAGGCAAGAGATGAGATCAAAGCTTGGTTTTAAAGGAACTAGAGAAAGGTAACGAAGATGCATAGAAGAGTAACGCTACATAATCACACTCCTTCTTATGTATCATATCTGTAGCCACTTGTAACCACCCATCATCTCCCTTCAGACCAAACACAAACTCTCAGATCAACAAAGTAACGAGATGGAGATTTTTTGAGCAAAAATCAATCGAAATTACCTCGGTGACGGAAACAAAACGCGAGACTGAATCATCATCGCCACAAGGACAAACCCAACTCTGAAACCCTAATAGGTAATCTTTTGCAGATCTTACGGGAGAAATCGGAACCCCAACGGAGAAGGACGATGAGACAATTGTCAAGGTGAGTAGCAGCAGCAGGAACAATTATAAGATGGGCTTCAGGCTTTACACAAGTGTTCCCAAGAAAAGAAGATCCAGGGAGCTTACTACTCATGACAAAAAGCTTGGTTTTGCCAGCAAATAAGAAAAGTTGACATGTCATTTTCGCCAGGAAGCAAAAGTTAAATGTTGTTTTATCATAAAGATTAATTGACTGCGAACTCAAAATCGGTAGATCGAAGAAGGAAGATGGAAAATATCCGGGAGGTTGATTTAAAAGTGTCGGAATATCAGAAAAAGATTAAAGATTATGCGTTCAAATGTTGATTTTTTCCTGACTTGTTAACATCAGATTTTCGTTGCAGCCGAAGACTTCCTAGACATCGTCGCAAAAGTCGTTAGGGATGGAAAACTGATTTATTGTGGGTGATTGTTTGGGATTTATTTTCCGTAAAATGTTGTTTAGATTGTCAAAACTTTAATTTGGTTAAAATAAAACAATAACTTTTTTACACTAAAAATATTTAATTCTTGTTAACAAATTATTTTAATTATAAATTTTCACTGAACGTATTTTTTAGTCATAACGCTAGTTAACAGTTTTAACAGACTAATAGTAAACCTGAAATATCTTTTAAAATTGATAATTTTTTTAAACAAATATAAATCAACATTTTGGCACACATATAACATTTATAAATATGAATATTGAATAAATATAATATAGTTTTTCATTATTTTCTTCAAAATAAAATTTATATAATTTTCATTTATGTTCTAAAATGGTTAGTTAATATATTATTAGTTCAATAATGATTTATTAAATAATTATCAAGAAGTTTTATAATTATTTAGGTTTACCTATCCATATATTTCTAATTGGATTCTTTTTCAAAATTTTGCATTTTGTTTGTAAAATATTAATATATTTTTTGACCTTCTGAAGAATAAAATTATTGGTAAATGGATTTTTCATGATTCCATTGATGTAGCAACACTTTGATAATAGTTTTCGATAAAACTTATTTTTCATTAAATGCAGAAAGAGTCTTGTAACACATTTATAGAAATTTTATAAATTTTGTTTTGAAGATCTATATTATAAACATAAAGAATCATGAAAAATTCATCAACTGATAACTCTTTTCTTTTGAAAATCACAAGTTGAATTAACATTTCTCTGTCAAAAATTTTCACTGTGAAATTATAAAACATAATCCAAACAAATGAAATTGATTGTAATTATTTATAAAACTTCTTCATAATCATTTTATAACCAAATATTCAATTAATGATATGCTAATCAATTATATTATAATATAAATGGAAATTGTAGAACATTTTACTTTGAGAAATTGGTTTGAATTATTTCTTATTTATAATTTTATTTATCAGTGATATAGTTTTAACCTCATGTATTTCCTTTTTCAAAAGACGTTTGCTGGTTTTTCAAACAAAAAAACTCAAATAACAATCAAACTAAGAAAGTTAACTGAATCTTGCTAGAAATGAAATACCAAATTATAAGACAATAATAAAGCTTAGTAAGTTTTCCTTTTTTGCCTAGAGTAAGCATAATAAGTTTAAAACCTTTAAAACTAAAAAAGAAAATATGAAATATAAGACGCAGAATATAAATAATAAATAATTGAAGAATAATAATCAAAGTAGAGAAAATAATATGAAAAACAGAAAAAAAGGAATATGAACAAAGAAAAATATAAAATTTCAAAAATGAGAAGGAAAGGAATCAATAAAATAAAAGTAAAACATACCGAACATCAAAATGGTTAACCGAAATGTTTTAAAATATTGTAAGATTAGAATTCTATGAGCCAAAAGACTATGAGTAACAAACAAGGATAGATTCCGAATTTGTAAAATATTTGTTCTGCTTACTAACTTTGTATGTTCGGGGATGTGTTAAATATATAAAGGGGTGGAGTTTGATGGATTGGATGGAAATGGCGGTCCATTATACATTGGAACTGGATGGTTTCACAGGCGAGATGGAATCTGCGGAAGAATGTAGGGAGAGGTAAAAGAAGAATCACATCAGAGAAACTTGGTGGACACAATTCTAAGAGGAAACTTGGTGTTTCAGATTCTGCGTTTGTAATCACCGCAAAAGTACCAGAAGAAGAGGCTGCAGAGAGGTACGAGAAAGAGGTAGTGGAGTTTAGAGTATAGTCTCACGTGTTTCTCTTGCTCCCTCTAAACTCTAGTGATGCTCAATCTCTTCTTCTTAACCGCTCTTCTAGAGAGGCTGGAGGAGATTTACAGACGATGGGTATGCAGTATGTGATAACAGGAGTACTTGTGGTATTAAACTGGCCTAGTGGCCTTTATGTGAGGGCATGTTGTTGAGGAAGGCCAAAAGGGAAGATGCCCAAAGGACCGTTACAGTCAAAGCATTCGTCTTACCTTCGTCTGCTTGCACTTGTATCGCGTTGTTGTAATGGAAGATAAAAACCAATGTATTGATACAATGGGCATCATCAAGTATGGATTGCAACTACTAAATAATGTTTGGGAAGTTTGCAACATCAATTCTTCTATTTTTAAAGATTTTTGCTTTACAAAATCTAAAGAGGAAGAGGGAAATCCTAATAGTCTAAACATATATGGACAGATAAGAGTAGCCTCTCCAGTTTTCTATTCATTATGCAGTCTTTATCCAAGGCAATCCTGCCTGCAATTCTTCGAAGATCTGCCATGGAACCAATGAAATCTTGACATTTGTATGGTAGAAACATTAATTACAAAATAGCACACTATGGTAGGAAAACAAAGGAGGATGTACAAGTATGACGCTTACTTGCTTTGCATATACAGAGGAGTCGAAAGAATGGAGGATTGATGGGGTTTTCACTGGTTCTGAAGGTGACCTGTTTCAAGAAGCTTTGTTCAAGCAAACCCGAAACCTTCACTGGCTTCGTGAATGGCAAGTAGCAGGCGTTCCTGAAGTTGTTCCTTAGATGGATACTCAGGGAGGTCTAGTTGGTTAAAACTGCAGCAGAACAAGAAGAGATGAGAGAATTATTATTAATCGGTTTATATATGAGTAAAGGCTTTGTAATGATTCCCAACCATGTATGAGCTGATGGCAGCCGCTCTGGACCTCCATATGCTTTGTGGATTTGTAATCTTTGAGGGCCAGATATACCTTGCAATGCCTTGAAACCTTCTAAAGGAACCTGAAAAACAGAGATACACAACTCTCGTTAAAAAACAAAACAAAATTTCTGACAATATGAAGATTATCAACCAAATGATTCAGGTGAATTCGATAGAAGCTGCTAATATTTGGGTTACCTTTGATGTTCCGGTGACAAACTGAAGAAATCTAGCCATATCCTCTTTGCTAAAAGCTTTGACGACCTCCCAGAACCAATGAATAACAGGGGATCCTGCGGCATAGCTGGTATACTCCGTATTGGCTTTAAGATCATCGACTGAAAAAAAAAAAAAAAGGAAGATTGTTATTATTACTTAAATGCATAGAAAATCACATGTAAACAATATTGAACAATACGATCCAACATACAATCAATCTCAGGCAATCCACTGATTAAGAGCTCGAGCTCTTTATCATTAAAAATGGATACGAGCTCACGAGGTATCAACTCATTAAAGCCTTCAAGGAAGGCATTGATCTGAGGCCGAATAGCATTGGTAAGTATATGTCCGGCCACAAGGTCAACATATTCATGTTTTGTTTCTTCTGTCACCCGTATGTTTCGTCCTCCAGGTTTAAGCTCATAGTCCGTCACCTTTTTCAGTCAAAATAAAACGAACTATTCAATATGGTATAATGAACAGAAAAGCAAACATCTATTTTATCACACACCTCAGTCTTTTCGTAAAGAATGTGTTTTTCCTCATCTGCGTCCATACTGAATGTGAGGTCGAGTATGTCATTCACATCATTCTGAATGAACAGAAAAGGGTTAAAGATGCTACTTCAATTTTTGAGTTTTTTTAATGATAAAGAAGAAGGTAAATTAAGACTAGCTCCACAAACCTCTAACAGCCACTTCAAATTCTTGTAGTAATCAGGATCCACGGCTTCGATGTCATGATAAGTCACCTTCACACCAAGTATGTGTTTATAAAAGGAACGAGTGAAATAAACATCCAAAAGCTGCCCATCAAACAACGCCTTCGCCACCTGCAGTGACATCACAAACACATAAGATAGACCCAAAAACAAACAATTGGATCACTGCAACGCCAAGATCCTGCTATTACCATGCGACCAACAAATTTGAAGTATGACAGATGCTCGGTTTGGTAAACAGAATTGGGATTAGGCTGGAAGGTGGCATCATTTCCAACGGTGGTGAAAAGCAACGCTCCTTTATCAAATATAACTCTTGACAGTAACTGATACCATTCTCTTGTAAGACCACCAGCATCAATACCTTCCTCACCTTGAAACTGCACATTCAGACGTCCTTTCAGATCCTGTGGGGAGCGCATACGTAACTGGTTGTATGAATCTTCCAACAAATAAGCTCGGCGGACACTAATACGCAATGGCCCAGAAATGTGTTGATCATGCTGGTGTCTTATCCTTGACCTGAAGTAGGCTTTCTTGTTATCAAAATCAAGCAGCCTTGGTGCCTTGAGCATCATTGAAAGGGACTTCTCCAGTAAACTTGGATTTTGCCTAACAAACGAATTCAACAGTCGCCTATGCTTCTCCGCAAACTTTGAAAAGGTAACAGAGCCATCAGTTTTTTTCTGAGAATCTGCACTGATTTTAGATGATGAACTGTGAGCAGACTCCTTTACTTCTCCCGCTGTCACATTCGCATGATCCTGCTGTAATATAGATGGAGTTTGAATTTTCTCACACAGAACAAAGAAAGCCTCAATAAGAGGTAGGAGCCTCTGAGTTCCTGGAGAAAGAGAGGACGGAGGAGAGACCCCTAGGACATGATCATCGGAGTTTGCATTGGAAACGGTTGTTGTAGCGGCAGTATGATCCAGCTGCAACTCATTCATGCTGATACACTGGCTTAGTTCTTGCCAAAGGGGCTCCAATGCCACGTTTAGTCTCTGCATGATGTTTTGTTCCTCCTGCTCTGTTTCCTTTTCGGTACCCAAGTTGCTATTATCAATAGGTGAAGTTAGTGAGCTAAGCACTTGTAGAACACGGAGAATTGAAGCACCTGCCATGGAACCTGTACTATGACTAATCTTCTGCGTATTACTCAGTGTTGCTAGCTCACGCACAGTTGAGGCACTCAAACCACTTGCCAATAGTGAGAGTTCTTTTGTGAAAAACTTGCGATGAGCCACATCTACGGCAGCCAGCTTCTTTAATACCTCTCCTGCTAACGAGTAAATTTTATCCGATAACCTATTAAGGTATTAAAACATGTGTCAATCTAAAGCAATTCAGGGATATAACTGAAACCAGGGTCAGGGATAACAACACACCTACGTTATGTAGACACATAAATAAATATAAGAAGAAAGAGGAAAATAAGGAAAGCAATTAACAAACGAAAAGAGGGTTCTTACCCTTCATATCCAAGAAGAATGCAAAGATTGCAGAGATCTGACTGTGGCAACTGCAGGAATATGTTATATATATCAGTACAGTTCTTCCTACTTGCAACAGATAACTCAGCATCACCCAGTCGCTCAGGTTCAGCATCTTTTTGTGTTTCAATCGAAGCTTCTTTCTCTGATTTCTCAGGTATTACTGAAGAGGGAGACCAACCCTCAATTCGGGATGCTGCTGTGTAGACAACTACTTGCAGTAAACCCATGACCTGAATCATACAGAACACATATCTTGTAGATAGACAATATAGCTAAAATAAGAATCACAAAAACTATCTAGAGACTGTAGCGAGAAGATTCCTACTCTGCAAATCATGCTAAACATACCAGTGCTAGATGAGATGTACTTGGCAAAAGCTGAGGCCGATTAAGCAATTTTAGGAAGACAACCAGAGGTATCTCCAGATTCTGGGTGTCTGTCACATGAGTAACTTTCTCCTTACCCTTGCCTTCACTGACAGAGGGTTTCTGGGACAGCAGTGACGAATCAAAGTAAAACAACATGTCAGCAACAGCCGAATGGTTCGTAGCCAAATAGGTCAAAACCTCAAGTACCCGACGGAATACTAGAGGAGGAAGACCTGTGTTAGGAGCAAAGAAAGTCAGACTGTGCTCTGGAAGCCAGCGTGAATAGTAAACAACAAATATCGATAGGAAGTATTTACCATTCAACAGTTGGGATCGTCCATAAACAACATTTGATTGACATCCATAGAGTCGTTGCGGATTACTTATCGCCAACTCTCTCGGCGATGTTTCCATCTCTGGCCTAATCATATCCAACAAAATCTGAACCAAGTTTGCTCTTGTAACACTGTGAGCACACAGATTTAATAGAAGTCTCTGCAAAAGGCCTTTCCCTAACGGCTGATACATTAAAATAACATCATCATGAGAAGGGATAAATACATAAGATAGTTCCATTAGAATAGTCAATTAGGCGTTAAGAAATAAGAAGCACCAAAATCATTGATTTATTTCTTTTCCAGAAAGGGGTAGGGAAAAAACTAGGAATGCATCTTTACCTGTGCAAGGCGTAGTAGCCTAGTAAGAGATTTCAAGGCATCAGCATCCACAAGAGGGGTTCCTTCCAACTCTTTTACTCTCGAGCCATCTGCAGAAGATGAAACAGTCCTCTGACCAATAGTGACTCCAACACCTCTGTCCATACCCGTCAGTCTATTGTGACCCAAACCATTCCTTCGGTTACTCAGCCTATGGCTACTTCCAAAAAGATTACGAGCCTGATAGTGACTCATTGCTCTGTCTCTGAGCATCCGCGCTTCCGCAAGCAAAGGTGAAGGCAAAGCTGCCAAAACTGCTTCCGAAGAAGTTAAGAGAACCTGAAATTAGAGATACAAGTCTCTTTTCACATTATAACCAGCTCCAAATCCAAACACAAATTACCAAATTCAAATCAAGCTAGAGGTACAAACCTCTTCACGTAAATCAGCAGGTAGAGTAGCAATAATTGAAGCGTTATCCATGTCAACTGGTTGTCCTTGTGACTGTTGTACCATCCTTTGGGCTCTTTGTTGAGCAAGAACTTCGGTTTGGATATCTGGGGGAAGGGCTGCCAAAAATTCAGGATCTATGTCGTCTACTGCAGGGGGTTCATAAGTTGGAGGCTGGACAGACTGAGCTTGCTGGGAAGCAAGAACTTCTGCCCGCAAATCTTCAGGGAGCGCATCCAAAAAGGTAGGATCAATGGAATTTTCTCCAGGTGCCCCACCGTCCAAGCTACCTTCAGCAACTTGTACATCATTCCTTGCATCTTGTGTAGCTTCCATGGATGAGAGCTCATTGTTGTCACGAGCCAAAAGTGAAGGTTCCACACTGTGATTTCCCTCGACATCATCACTACTCATATCTACATCCACACTTGGTTGGCAATTAGAATCAGGTCCATCTACTGGAAGAGGCATCCCCGTACCAGACACGTTTTGAATACTATACGTATCAGATTGATCCTGGGCAGTGGAGACATGGTTCACTGCTTCGAGGCCTGCTTGCTCAATAGGTACTCCATCACCTTCCCCAACTTCCATTCCGTCAATCTCATTTAGTGTACTGTTCAGAGGAAGAGGCTGCATAAGTTCATGCTGCGGTGGACATTCACCTGCATCTTGGACGACAGGAGAAGCTAGATTAGCTTGATCTTGCGAGAAACTTCCAGCTGTTACACCAGGTGGGTTATTTACATTGTCATGGTTGTTCAACAGTTCAGGCGGTTCGTTTTGTTGACCCGCGCTGTTACTATCTCCCAAAACGGCTTCGCTTTCACCAGATGGATGATGCTGCTGCTCTTGGACTTCTGTGCTATTACTTTCCCTTTCGACAATAGTATCTGCTGGAGCACAAACTCGAAGGTTGGAAATAAAATGTTCTTCTATCAACTGGGCAATGGAGGCAGATTGGCTACTTGGCTGAGGATGACCTATGTCAGTCCAACGACTGTCACCAACCCCTCTTCTTGATGAGTCCATACCCACAACAGAATAGTCAGTCAAAGGAGGAGGTGCCACACTACCTCCTGAACGATCACTGAAAGGATTACCTGGTACTTGATCAAACGGTAAGACCGGTGTATCAAACATGTAAAACTGTGCTACATCATAGTTGCCCGCTTCTGATTGTCTGGGTAAACTGCCAGCACTTGCTGAAACTGAAGCTGTATTGCTAGTTTGCAAAGGTCTCGAGAAGAGCGGATGCTGAAAGCCATGCACTTCTGAAGCAGATCGATCAAAAGATCTGCCTGTTTGACGTCTACGTTCAAAACCCAAGGGTCTCCGCAGAGCAAACAGATCATCCACATTCACTCCTTCAAACGGCTCCGCTGTAATATCATCAATAAAACCGTTTCCACCACCAGATCTCCCAAGAATCTGAAAGTGATCCAGCCCATCAAGAGCTTCCCTCCACCGCACCTCTATTACACGATTCTCATGAAAATCATCCTCATCTTCGTCAATCATGTCATCATTATATTCATCTTGAAGGCCAGCATCTTCAGGGTCTTCCACATCAGTTCCAGCAAGAGACATAACACCAGCTCCATCTTCCACTAAATCTGCATCCTCATCATCTCCTTCATCATCCTCCCCTTCGTCTCCCATGTCATCATCTCCATCATCTTCGTCCCTATTTTCAACATGAAAACTCATTTCGATTTGATCACCTTCAATCTCTTCTCGCATGAAATCCATCTGAATAGGTTCAGGCAGTGTCGCCGTCGCCGCCTCGCCTTCTATCCTCATCTCCTGAGGCATAGCTTGGGTTTGACTCGAACCCCTTTCACCTTCGCTTTGAGAAGAAACTTGAGACAGTTCTTGTCCATTCTCTGCTGCATCAGTTACTTGCTGTAGACAGCCATTGTTCTGGTTTGGCACATCAGCTTCAGCCTCAGTTGAAGTTCTAAGACTGTCATGTCTTTCATTAGAATCGGTGCTCCTTTTCCCGTTTGGTCCTTCTGATTTTAGCTGCTCGGCAGTATTTGCAACCCTCGTCAGTGTCTCGAGAGACTTGAGAATAAGTGTGACAAGCTTTGGAGCATCAGGGTGGTCAAGATCAATCACGTGAAGAATGCTGGTCAGACATTGGATAGTTCCCCCATCTATCATGCTCTTTGCAACATCAGGTGAGCAACCACAACCAGGTAAGTTACTGGAAGAAGAATTCTTCATTAAGATCGAATAAACCAGGTTGGCAAAAGCAAGAACTCTTTTATCAGGCAAGAGAACACTTTGACTAGAACTCTTTCCCAAGAAAGCAAACACAGATAAAACTCTCGAAAGCTCACTGATTATTCTTCTACGTCCTTCACTGGAACGGCTGCACAAAACGACCAGAAACCCGGACGCTTTTTCAGACAACTTCTCCTTCCATTCTTCAGGTCCAACAAACTTTTCGAGAGATATAGGAAGTAACCGATGAATGACATGGTAGATTAACCCTCCATTGCCAGGAGAATCATCATGCAGATTGGCTCCCCGAAGCTGAGATATTTCTGTATCCTGTCTCAGTATGACACTGGCACCATGCAAGTACATGAGAACAATATCACTCAATAACTTCAATATAAATGTTACCCTGGCCAATTCTTCAGATTTTTCAGATCCAAGTTCTGCCTTCTCCGGATTACCAACTTTCGATTTACCCTTTACTTTAATTGCTGGCTCATCGACCTCCATCGAGATTAAACCAGTTTCAACATCTGCATGCCTCTTCACCCCAGGAAAACTTAACACAATGTCAATAAGCTGATCGATAACTTGAATGAAGTTAGGAGGGACTCTTCTGTGGCTTTTTGAACATTTCCCGGACCCATCATGAAGCTTATTTTCAGATATTCCAAGGGGTTCGTTCAAAGATAACCCCTGGTCACTGCCAGAAACTTTTGGCTTTTCTTTTTCCTTCGACAGTATCACAAAATCCCTCCCTCCTGATGACTCAAGCAGACAAGTAGAAGCCACAGCTTTCATAAACACCACAGGATCTCTTGAAATTACCGGTGCCATTGTTGTCAGAAATGTCAGAGGTAATACCTTGCCTATATGTCTCTTCCCACTCAAGGTCTGTCTTATTTCTGATTCCATGGCAATTTGGAGTGTTTGTGGATCTTCAACCAGATGCCGTACGATAACAGATGCAAAAGTATCATACCCAGGGAAAAAGCAACTTTTGGGAAGATTAAAAAGTGAAGATAAACCTCCATATTCCAGAAACTGGATAGCTAAAGCATGAGATTTTGTTAGACGAGCACATAACTGAAGAGCAGCCTGCATGATCATTGCTGGAACACACTGCTTTATAAGGCCACATGCGATTAGTAGAGCTTTTCGACCCTCTTCCATGGTCAGATAGCCTGTAGATTTTCCAAAAAGTGATTCCAAGGCCTCATTTGACTCCCCGTTAGCAACATCAGAAGATAACGCTTTCTTTAGAGCTGCTGCTGAGTCTTGCTGACAACCGCTTAGCTTCAAAGATCCACGTTGATTTTCTTCCACATTTTCAGACGAGATTCTAGTCTGTGCCTGCAACATCATGCTCAAGATAAGAAGCAAAGCACTAATGCATTTTGGAGCCAGAATCTTAATTCCAGATTCAATCTTTAGCTTGAACTCCGTTAAGATATCAATTGCTACAGTCACAATACCATCCTGTGCAGCAATTTCTCTGGTGTTATCATCCTCTGAGAGAACTAATGCTAGAATGTGCGGTATCATAGTCAAAGCACCAGCATCCTTGGAGAAATCAAGTTGTACTAGCTTCAACTGCTGAATAAGATAAGACATGATTTTCGGTCGATCCTCCCCTTTGTTTCGGCTACAGAGTGTTATAAACAAATCCATCAGTGGAAAAGCCATAAAATCATCACTCTGAAATAACTTCACTGATGCAGCAATAACTTCATCACTAGATGGTTTTTTTGGAACCAATTCTTCCGGCAGAACATCTACTAATTTTTCTGAACCATCAAGTTTTGGAGTTTCAGATGCATTGCCAAGAGATAGTGCAAGTGCTTGAGCCAGCTCATTATCTTCTTGCACAGGATCCTCAGGATTGGTAAACAACCATTCCATAGCCATTTCAACATTGTTTGTTCCAACTCGTCTTAACGCGTCTTCTGCTCTTGACCTTGAAAATCCCATTTCAACAATTGTACCAACAGTTGTTTCATCAGGCTGTAGAGGCAAGGCTCTTTGGTTTGTACCCCGGGTAACACCACTTCGATTTTGTGTAGCATCCACAACACCCGAGTATATATGTGTAAGAAGGGAGGTAACTGAAGCCACAAAATTAGGATTGCAATTGGGAAACATAGGATGGTTCCATACAGGTAATATGACATCCAGAACCTGAGACTGCAGAACTCGGACGAAAGTCTCGGGTTCCCTTGGTACAGGAAAAAGTCCGATCGACAAACCAATTGAAGCTTGCTCTTGCTGGACAAGGAGTTGCGTTTGAGAAGTGGGGGCTGGAGGTAAGAGAACTGTAGAGTTAACAAAATAGTCCAGTGCTCGGCAATAGTTTTGTAGGGTATCCACCAGCCACGTACTGTGAGAGCATGTGTTCCTTTCACCGGGCTTCTCATTCTCAGTTCCAGATGCAGGAACAGAAAACAGCAGTGTCCAAAGCAACTGGCTTGTCGCTTCAAATGTGGTGAGAAGTTGCTTAAATGTTCCATGGACGTAAAAACTATTTACCATAGCTGTGAAGCATACCCTCCTTCGAGAATCAAATATTAGTGAAGTCATGTCATCTACCACTTTTCCGAGGTACCGGCATTTGCATTTTACGGACAGAGAGCTATCAAGCCCAGTAGTAACACTATACCCCACGAAGTTAAGAGCTTCAAGAAATACTTTAGCTAGGGCAGTACCAAGCGTCTTAGATGCTGAACTCAATGGTGCTCCATCAATTCTGCGACGATTAGCAGAAGTGAATCCTTTCACAAGGGCAGTGAAAAAATAACGTAGGGTACAATTCAGCCTGTCCAAAATTTCAACAACGAGAACTTCAGTGCTTTTCTTATTCAGCTCTTTGGAAGAAGACATTTCTGGTAGATCAAGTGGAATCTCAGAATCAAAATTAAAAGGCTCCAGGTGTCGACGAGCCCTCCCACCCCTCATTCGGGCTACTGCATGTCGTGTACGACCATGAATAGCTTCGCCAGCACGCACAACAGACATATAGTCACGATCCCCACGCCAAATGGACTGAGAGCTACTGCTTCTAATGGATATAGGGTTTCTGTATCTAACTGCTGAAGCATTGCCTGAATCCTCATCATTCTCTCTTTCAGCAGTACTTGATGATGCTGAAACTGAATTATCAGGTCCTCCATCAACACTCTTTGTTTCGTCTTCCTGGGTATCACCACTTAAAGCCATCTGCCAAATCATTTCTTTGTATGTTATACCAAGTTCTTTAAGTACATCAGCATCTGCAGCACTTAATTCCGAGATAGCCGAAGATGTTCCTTTCAACAAAAAGTTGGAGAGAGACAACATGCTCTCTAGGCAAGAAAGGGATCTCAAAATCTTCATCTGGACAGCAGACTCTAACTTAAGAAGCTGAGTTCCTTTAATGGCAAGCAAAAGCTCATTTGTGCTATTCAGATGTTCCCGTAGGTAGGAGCACACTGTCCGGGAAAGACCAGCCGAATGCTGAGGGGAGAACTTCTTAAAAGCAACAGAGAAACCTTGACCAAGAGAGGCTGACAGAGGCATAAGAGGTAAACAGAATAGCTGCAAAACAGCATCAATTCCTTTCTTCTCAACAAAAAGTGAACATACTTCAGCGTTTTGAAGAACTGTTTCAAATAGCCGAGCAACATTACATACACAATCCGGAAGAAACAACTCGATGTTTGCTGAAGCAATATCAGAAGATGGTTCGGCCAAGCTCTTCTCATCAGCGTCAATTTCCATAGGAACGGTAGCAGCATCAATAGCAACATTTTCTGAAACAGAAGTGGTGGCATCCATCCCAGACCCAATAATCAATATGGAGTTCAGGATTTCTATGAACATATCAACTCCATAAGTGCGCAACGAAGATTGGTGTCTCAGGAGTTCATCAAGCCCACTTGACAAAGAACCAGGTGTATCGCCAGTAAGTGCCCGCAAATATGATGGCGAAGTAAAAATTTTGACAAAACACCTCAATGCGTTTCGGTCCTTTACAGCTTGAAGACCGCTATTGTTGAGACACAGAGCATCCAGACACTGCGGAATGCAAGTTATGGCTTCTGCAGAGTAGATAACCTCATCACATATAGCATCCAGAAAGGCAGAAGTTAACCCAGCCGAGTCTAAAGCATTGAAACAGGTGGGATCTTTATGAATGAGATCACTCATGACAGTGGCAGCAAGCGAGAATATTCCACCCCCAAAATCTTTTGCTCTTCGGAAGATAATACATAAGCACTCAGGCAACAAGCTCTCCTCGGAACCATAGAGGTTAGTGTTACCAGGAGCATAAGTTCCAAGAGATATTGCACGTAACAACGCTTTTAACAACAATTTCCTGTGATACAAAATTAATGATTCAGAATAAGGAAACTGTTCAGCATCATAACGATTAAGATAACTACAAAGACAATGTGAATACCTCCCATTACTGTCTGAATTGCAATTTTTTTCTTTTGCATCGTCTTCAGTACGAGAGACTTCCAATTTCAACCGAAAAATAGTATCATCTAAGCCACCCAAATCTCTGAACAAAGCAGCGGCTGGATTGCTGTAATCCATAAAGGCTTCTAATATATGCACAGCGGTACTCACCAGATGCAAATGCTGGGGATCTGTATCTTTGATGAGAGGCACTAGGGTCGGAATAAGACCAGCTTCTCGCATGGCTGAACATCCAGACGATGAGGAAACCAAGACTGTAATGAGGGATAACAAGGCTTCGGCAAAAGCCAGAGACAACTTGGAAGTATTACAGATAACAGAGTCGATCGCTTTCTGCATAAGCCCAGATAGCAAACCACGATGCCCGCCAGAGGTGACTGCAATCAAAACAGTAGGCTGCCGCGTTCGATCTTGCGATAGTGCAACCAAGGAAAGCAGGCATAGTGTCCTTATTCTCTCTGGAACAGTATCCTCATAGCTCACCAGTGTAACTAACTCATTTACAAACTCAGGTTCTCCATTGAAGAAAGAAACAACATTCTCAGTGTCGCCACTTGCTTGAACCAAGACAATGACAGCGTATAAGCGAATGCATGTATACTGCTGCCGGGTTGACAAAGATGGGAAGGCTCTTGCAAATCTCAATCTGGTCAACAAGGCAAATCTTAAACTGGGAGGAACATTATGATCAGTGACTAGTTTGTTCAGAAGTTCTAGGTCAGACTCTGCACGCAAGCTGACATCAGGTACATGGATTACTTGTAAACCGCCCGGAAGTTCACTTGATTCATTAGAAGCATAAAACTCAAAATGAAGAGTGCAACCTAGCTGGTGAGAGACCTGATCACAACTATTTTCTGTAGCACATGATGTCAAGCCAAGACCTTCCTCTTTTCCTCCCCATCCTTGTGCAAGGGAAAATAGTTTTGAATTCAGAGAAGCATCTCTTATGGAGTATTTTCCAATTTGTCTCTTCAAAAAGGCAGCCAACGTCTGCAGACAGGCTTCAACGACATCTGCATCAGTAGATGCAAGTAGAAGAGAAAGATGTTGCTGCAGTTGAGAAGGAACAAGTGTGTCAGAACTAGTCAGGTAGACATATCAACAATTAGCATATAAAGCACTATATTCAAGGGAACAGCCGTAAATTCAATATAATATGATGAGTTGATAAAAATATCGCTGACTTGTATTAGCATACTGTGACACTAGTTAGAAAGAAGGCATGCTAATATCAAATGATATATAAGGGCTTTGTGGCATAGGTTTACCTCATAGGAACTATAAAAATGTTTGTTTGTGCAATTCTCTAAGACAATTCTGATGACTCGGAGAACTTGAAGAAGAGCATCTTTTGGAAAAGAAGGACCAGATTCCTCAAAGTCTTCCTCAATATGCAGATCCTTCCTGCCTTTTATGTGCTTCTCAAAATATGTGTCAAAGTGATTGAAGAGATCCACCCAATGATGGAAGTCACCCTATATAAAAGGACAACCATCATAACAAATCTAAACAACGAGAGTAGACAGAAAACAGAATATTTAAGGTACCTTGCCGAATTCCCAGCGAAAAGATGCAAGGGGTTCATGTATTTGGTCGAGAGGAACCGCAGTAACAGAATTGATGAAAGATTTGATTTCGGGAGGCTGGTAGAAATGAATCAAAGAAAGGTTAACAACAGACAATAGATACAAGATGAAATAGAATAGAAGCGCATTGTTACAAGTGGACCTCAGTTTTAACCTTAGCACAGCAGCCCATCTTCATAGATACCTGCAGACACATGAAAAAAAACAGAGTCAATATGTCAAGTGTATGAATTAGGGAGAGAAAGAGCATAAGTGAAGTTGGAATGGAAAAAGCTGATAAGAAATTCAATTGAAGTCACTGTTTGCAGAAGACTCAAGTTAGATATAAGTGTGTAAGTAATGAATAAAAAGGTTAAAGCATAATCATGATGCAAAATGAGTCAAAAGCAAGCAAGAATGATTTATATTTCCGTGATGGGAAAAGCTTTAGAAGTTATCAGCAGCAAAATCTGAAATCTAAGAGAGATTAAAGTATCATAAAAAAGGAAAGAAGAAACTAAGAACAAATAGATGTGTGTCTCTGAGAGGGGAATCTAACCTTAAGTGTTGTGATGAGAAGAGGGAGGATTGCAGAAACTGAAAGAAGTCAAGTATCAGGTCGGAGAACTAAGGAACGCCCAAAGGAATTTCACTACAATCAATTAAAAAGGATGATGGGATTAGAAGAGAGAGATGATCAGCTAAAGATGATCAAGGGATTGGAGAAAGACGACTTACTGCAGAATTCCGGAAATCATTCTCTTCTGCACCTGGTTTTCACCATCAATCAAAAGGTGAATAGAACGGATCTACCAAGTACGATGATGATCGGAGCTATGGACGATCAAGGAGAAGGTTTAACGATTCACGGTCTGTTAATCAGTGGCAAAGATCGAATCAACAACGATGGAGTGTCGCGTTCGTCGATCACCGTGGAGGAGCTAAGCTGATCTCTGGATTCTCCGATGGAATCGAAGGAAGACAACAAAGATGAGGTTACCAAGTCGGACAGGTGGAGATTGTTACTTGTAGGCCTCTTTTTTATCCTTAGCACAGCAGCCCACTCCAAAGCCCATCTTCATAGATACCTTACTTGCACACACCTGTAAGGACTTTACTAGAGTTTATTGGGAGGTCGGTGGTATGGTAATCCAGTTAGTCTTTGGAAGCACACGTGGCATCACTTAGCTGAACAACATCCCTCCTTTACATGAAGCAAAAAGAGTTTTAACTTCCCTAGTCTAAAGCTACAAAATGAACAATTTGGGCAATACACTTTTACTGAATCTGTAGAGGTGCACAAAAAAAAGGGTCTTTGGTAGATTATCCAGAGATGCATTTGCCTGAAACCCCATTTCACAAGAGATATCTAGCAGTGTCCTAGAGATAGGAGTTAAATTTTGACATTGCCAATGACGCTCAAGAGAATGAAAACCTTTTCATGTCAACGAATCACGAACAAAGGAAAACATATGAGGCAATTGAGAAATCAGTTAACAACACAGGAAGGGGAAGCTCTTCTTCGTATACGGCCCGAGTGGAAGTGGTAAAACATTCGTTTATCTGCATGGATTTCAGCTTAGATAAAATATTAGAAAATTATGATAAATTAAAATATTTTTTTTTTTTAACACTGGATAATTATGCTATTTCAAACTATAAGAAGATTACAGACGATTTTGCGGCCGACAATTCTACCTGTCCTATGAGGATTCACGCCTGACTGCATCATCCGAACCGTCCTATCGGATCCACCCTTGACGGTACTCCTTGCGCCATGCTGCAAAATCTCTTGTAAGCCTTTTCTCCAATAATTCGCATAATTCCGTCTTCACTGGGAATTGAAACTCAGACCTCCTGGTGTAGAAGCATTAATGAACCCCTTATTCAAACCACTGGACCAAGGGGGCTTCCACAAAAATTAAAATATTCAGGATAAAATTATTCAGATAATCCGTTTCTTTGGGTAATTACGATAATGTTAAATATTTCGCAAAAAAAATATCCAAGTTATTCCATTTTTTTGTATTTTTGGTTATAAGTGGTATTCTTAGAATATTTGGTAATTTTAAAAGTATATATCTATTACAATAGTCCTGTTTGGGAAGAAGACGGAGAAACTAGCGTCAGCGACGATATTTAAAACGTGTATTTAAAAATATATTAGTTGGAATTGGCCGCAACGATCATTTAAAAGTTCTGGTATGAGTTACTTTGGATCGCTGGATTTAATGGCATCTATCATTTTTCGAAAATTCGGTGCCACGTTAGACACTATCGATCATTTTCTCTCTTATCTGTGTTTTATTTTGCCGTGGTTTGTTTATATTTCAGGTTAGCGGACGTTGACGCAGCGTCTTCTCCCCGAACAGGGCTAATACAGTTGGTTTTTTCTCTTTACAGAGAACCAACTCAGAGAGACTATATGCCTAATTTTTAGAAATTTCATAACCTTTTTAAAATTAATACAATATTTCATAGTTTTCATCTTCTTAATATTTAGATCAAATCTATTTACAAAACATTTAATAACTCATAAATAGTTTGTAATTAGTACTCTATTCTCAATTCAATCAAAATTTTACATCAAGCATTCTATCCACATATAAATTTAGCGACAATAAAAAATAAAAAGTAAATAAATAGAAAATTCATAATAAAAAATCCATTTATGAAAGTTTAGATGATTCATCAAATCAAACTAACAAAATATAACACATACATTCAAACACATTTAGTTAAAATTTTAAAAATATATAATAGCTTTAATTTAGTGAAAAGTTTAAATAACAATTAACAACTTAATGAAAAATACAATCAAAACTACATAACAATCAATCGAAAAATTAGAAAAGAGGGAAGTGAACATATGATATAATTTTTCATTTTTTTCATCGAAAATTAATACATGATTAAAAATTGATTTAAAGTGGCAGTCACTTACACTTTACACTCTGACAGTATTTTACAAGCATTTTAAACATTCAAGTTCGCAAATTTAGCATATTAAACCTCCAATCTGGCTTACTTGTACATCAAGTCAAGAATGTAACCGGTACTGTTCAAAATCGATGACGTGTCGGTTTTTTCTTATATTTTTTAAAATTATTTTATTAATTAATAAATATAAAAATACAGAAAATATATAAATTAATAAAAAAAATTAAAAAAATTTAAAAATCATAAATTACAAAAAATCACAAAAATAATTATTTTAATTTTTAATAAAATAAATATAAAATACAAACATATAAAATAATAAAAGGAAATCATAAAAAAATCTCCAAAAAATCATAAAATTCATAAAATTCAAAATAAAATCAAAAATTCAATGTAAATAAAATGAATATAATAATAATATCTTCTAAAAGACTTGGACTGTAATTTTTTGCTTTGAGGTTCACGAGAATCATTTGAAGATAATATATTTTCTGATTCAGAAAACCCACGACCCATAAACACCAAAATACAGTGTTTTCTCAATTTTTTATAGAAAATATAATTTTCTACTCTTGAGTTTATATATTTTTGAATTTATATTTATTTTATCTATTATTATTATATTTATTTTATTTACATTTAATTTTTTATGAATTTTCTGATTTTTGGGGACTTTTTACGATTTTTTATTATATTTTATATTTATTAAACTAATAAAATAAAATAATTATTTTTGTGATTTTTGTAATTTTATGATTTTTTGAATTTTTTATGAATTTTTATATTTTTCTGTATTTTTGTGTTTATTTATTTATAAAATATTTTTAAAAAAAACGACAAGTCATCGATTTTGAATTGTACGGTTACGTTTCTGACTTAATATACAAGTAAGCCAGATTGGAGATTTAATATGCTAAATTTGCCAACTTGAGTATTTAATGTGCTTGTGAAATATCTTTGGTTTAAATTGTAAGTGGCTGCCATCTTGACGGTTTTTTATGCGATTTTCCCCATTAAAAAAAAAACAATACAACTTCAGTAATAATAAATAATATAACCTAAGCTTGGTAAAAAAATATTTAATAACTAATAATATAGTATATGTATAACTTCACTGCAATGTATAAGAGTTTGGTATCTAAGTTTTGATCAAAATCACACATACTAAAATATATTAAAATAAAAAGAAACCGAAGAAGAAATGTAATTGTTATGGTCACAAAATTCAAACTTTCAAAAATTAACAAAAATTGAAAACCATAACTAAATATTAATACAAAAAGGATTTTAAAAATTGAGACCAAAACTAAACATATAACTTGAATTATGTGAAAATTTAGTCAAAATAATAATTTAGTGAAAAAATCATATAATCTAATAATAAGAAATTTTACGAATAACTAAAAAAATCATAAAAACAAAAAAAAGGTAAACAAATCTATTTATGATTTGTTTTTCAGATCTCACAAATCCATGTCAACAAACTGAAAAGGAGTGAATTTAACATAATTTATTTTCACCATACTCCAAAATTAAAAAAAAATGAAACAATTGCTGCAAAACCACAAGGTCCACAAAAAAAAACCGTTATAATATTGTATGTTTATTTTCCATTTTGTTACCAAAGTATATTCTAGTAGACTCTGTATCTTATTTATGTATTTTATTATTGTTGTATTACTGTTTGTACTTGCTAAATAATATGCAGAGTATATCTATATGAATAAGAAGAAACCGATCAAGCATCATAATGGACGACACTTATGACCCACATGAAGAACTCCAGCAGCACAACACACCAAGACAACTCCAGCAGCACAAGACACCAAGACACACCTGCAACAAAATACCAAGAAAAGATTCTCATTACATGCAGCCCATATATGTGTCAGCAACATGCAAGAGGAGACAAGACACTCTCATCACAAGACTTGTAATAAAAACCAATTCTACCAAAGAGGAGGGCACAAACTTTTTTCAGATTTTCACAAACTCTCTCCACAATCTCTCCAAGTTTTTTCAAATCCTTGTTATAAAGTTTTCTTAAACGACTTTTGTAATCTTGTATCAAGCTTTGTTGTTTAATTATAAAACTAATAAAGTAAGTTTTAATCACAAGCTGTTTAAAATTTTGTTTTCAGAAAAAAAAATTATAAAACTAATAAAGTAAGCTTTAATCACAAGTTGTTTACAATTTTGTTTTCACGTTTACAATACAAATATATTATTAAGATTAAATGAGTAATTAAGAATAATACAATGAGTAATTAAGAATTAGTGGTATCAGAGCCTAATATCTTTCCTATTAAAAAGAATTTTCAATAAACCAATGCAATTAGTTTCATAGTTTTCTTTAAAAAGTTTTTTTTAAAACAAGATTTCTGTGAACCTAAACTATTTTAAACACTTCTAGATATATCATTACCGTCTACCGAAACATTGTGTCTGTAGGTGTTCCAGGCAGCAAGACCTTAGAGAAGGCAGTAGACCGTTGGCAAGCCGCAGTTGTGTCATCGTAGAATTGGTTAGTATCATTCTAGTATGAGTTTAAAATTAGTATAAGTCATGGTGTCTTCGTTTAGGAAACTCTTTAAACCAAAACATGCATCAACTTCTGCATTGTATGCAATAATTAATTCAAGAGAAATTGTTTCGAAACTAAATTCGTTTAATCAAGAAATAACAAAAGACCATCTACCTCATATCAATCCAGAACATATATATATCAAATTAGAACTTTTGAATTCAAAACAGCTTATTCAATAAAGGAACATGAACAAACTTTATCTCTTCAAAATGAATTTGAAGAAATTAAACTATTATCTTCTCTTGCTTTAGACAAGTATAGAAAAAAAGGGATTTAATTACATCCATTTTGGTTTAATACAAATTGCTATAAAACCTTTATCAAGAACTGAAATATATTCTCCAATACTTATGCTATTAAGAGATAAAACTCTGTTGAAATTTGAAGATTCTCTTCTCGGAGCAGTCCAATCCAATTTATGTAATGGGGCAGTCTATTTTAATTTTGCTTCTAATTTTCAAGTAAGCCTACATGATCCAACTATACTCAATACTTTAACATTAAATGTTCATTTACCGGAAATTAAATTCCAAAATGAAAGACATGGATATTTATTACTCTATAGAATTTATTTTAAGCAATCAACTTCTGAATTTAACCCAAGATGTTTACTACAAGATGACAAAGGAGAAACAACAATTCTAGATGTTCATAGTAAAGATACTCCAACTGCTACATACACCCCTAAACAATTAAAATGGGATGAAATAACTATTCCAGATCAATGGAAAATTGATATAACTCAACCACCTAGAAATTTCAAGCAAAAAAATATTTCAAAGATAATTGAACAGAGAGATGGAAAAATAATATTACAATTTGGGTCATTTAGAGAACCACTTCCACCAAGAATTACTTCATATCATTCAAGAGCTTCATTTTCTGAATATCGCACCGGTAACTCTAGTGCAGATTCTGAAACAGAAAGTGTAAACCAAAATATTAAACAAGATAAACTCAATTAAATTTAAAGCACCTATAGCTGAACCAGAACAAGATATGTATCTAACTTCTCCGACACCATCAGATTTTAAATCTGTAAATGTGATAACAAAAGAATATGAAATTAATAAGCAATATATCAAAGAAGACTTTTACTCAAACGAAAATGAAGAAAAATGTAATTGGTATTTTAGAACATTTTCTAAACAACAAACTATTGAATTTAGAGAAAATGGTATAATTGCATGATACTAAAGGAAATAAATATTACATTTTTATATGGTTTGAAACATATTCAATTGCATGTAGTATTGAGTATCCATTTAAAACAATTAATACAAGTTCATCTTTAAATCAAGTATGGGAACATGTAGATGGAAATAAGATTAAATCAATCCATCCACCACTAAGAGATCTAAAAATAATTACTTCAAATCGACAAATAATAGCCACACCTTTTAAAACAGGAGCCAATAAAGATGACAAAGACCCAATAATTTTACAAGATATTAAATCAATATATCAACAAAATAATTACCGAAGTCAATTATTATATACAATTTCTAAACAAGTAGACAACATAGATAATAAAATAAATACCCATGAAAGCAATCAATTGGATCAGTTTAATCAAAGTACTCAGCATCGGTTTTCCTCTATAACCACTCCAATCTTTAAACCTATAACAAGACAAGTCAAATTTTCTGAGAATGAAATTTTAAAATCGATTGCAACTAGAGTAGATAAACTAGATAAAAATAAAAGAATTAATATTATAGACGAAATTGATAATGAATCTATCCAGACATCCTCTCAGTTAGAAAATGATATTCAAGAGATTAATCGAATAAAAAATAAAATAATGCAATCTAAAAAACCTTATTACCCACGACATACTCCACCTGATCTATTATTTGAAGAACACCATAAATATTCTAATAAGGTATACACTGGAGAAGGTATATATGAGTGGAATATGATGAACGTTCAGAATATGAAATAATGAATTTATTTCAAGAAATGGGAATAGTCGCCATATCATTTAAAGCTAGAGGTCATTCTGATAAACAAGCATGTGTTATGCTAATAACTGGGTTTAATGGAGCGTTAAAATATGGGTGGGATAATTCACTAGACATAGTTACTCAAAATTCAATATTTAACCATGTAGAAATAAAAAGAGAAAAAGATGAAGATGGTTTATACGAAGAAGTAGAACATCAAAATGCAGTAAGTATTAATCCATACTTTGACAATGCATTTTATTGGTAATCCAGCAGAAGAATTAGAAAGTAAAAAAAAAATCATACTAACTAATTTAAGATACCCAACATTAGGAGATTTTAAATGGTACAAAAAATATTTTTGTAACTAACATATTTCAAAGAAACGATTGTAACCAACCTTTCTGGAAAGAACAGTTTATCTCAGGATTGCCAGCTTTCTTTGCAGAAAGAGTAATCAATAAACTAAAAGATTATTCCGGAGGACAACCTATCCCCTGGAACACAATTACATATGGTCAATTGTTTGCGTTCATTAAAAAAGAAGGATTAGCAATATGTCAAGAACAAAAAGACAAAAAACGCAACGATAATTTTAAATTTAGATTAACTATGGGTTCATTCTGTGAACAATATGGTTACCAAAGACTTAATCCACCATCAAGAGTTAAAATATTAAAATACCGACAAGGGAAATCTAATAATATAAAAAAATTATCAAAAGAATAAAAATTTTAACAAAAAACCAACCAATCAATATTATTCAAAAAATAAAGAAAAAATATAGACCAAATACACAAAGGAGTATGTTGGAATTGTAAAAGACCTGGACATAAATCTACGGAATGTAAAATGAAGAAGAAAATAAATGAAATATTTCAAGATGAACCAGAAATCCAAGAAAAATTAACTAAATTGTTAATATCAGAATCGAAATTATCAGAAGAAACTAATAGTGATTATTCAATAAATAAAATAGAAAATTCAAGTGATTCTTCCACAAAATCACAAGAGTTATCTGACAACCTATGCAGTTGTAACGTAATCAACACAATAACTAAAGATAGTGATAAACAATTTTTACTAGATATAATTGCTAAAACTGATGATCCAGAAATTAAAAAAGAATATCTAATTAAATTAAAAGATAAAATATATCAAGAAAACCAATTATCTACACCACAACTTTCAGCCTAAACAAAATATTTGAAAAATATACAATTCAAAGCTTGTTTAAACAAGTAACTATAGGAAACTTACAAAATGAAGTTAAACAATTGAAAAGACAAATTAAAGAATTACAAATAACAATTAATCAACAAGAATTAAAACAATTACAAATAAATGCAAGATTATCATTAGTCGAAGTGAAGAACAATTGTCAAGCATCAACAAGTAATCAAAATATAGAAAATAATAATGAAATAGAAGTCCAAAAAATGAAGATTATACTCAGATCATTAATAAAATTAATTATCAAAAATGGTATACATATATTACTTTACACATTGGACATGATTTTAAAATAAATATTATTGCACTAATGGATACTGGAGCAGATTATAATTGCATCGGTGAAGGAGTAATACCAACAAAATATTATGAAAAAAATAACATAAAGATTAAGTGGCGCTAATGGTAGTAATTTAAAGTACAATACAAATTACCTTGCGTAAAATATGTAATCAAGGATATTGTTTCAAAAATCAATTTATCCTAGTTAAAAACCTAATACAGGAAGTAATATTACGAACTCTATTTTTTACCCAAATATATCCGTTCAAAGTAACAGAAAAAGGTATAACCACTAAAGTTGTAGGAACAAATTATTATTTGAATTTTTATCACCACTGAAAACAAAAGAAATTTTACATCTCAAACAAAATACAATTAAAAAAAATCAACTTAATAAAAGGAAAATAAAATCATATCCAATATTTACAAGATGAAATAACACATAAAAAATAGAAGAACAACTTAAGACACAATATATAATAAGTAAAATAAAATCTATAGAAAATGATCTTTTAACTCAAGTATGCTTAGATTTACCAAATGCATTTTGGGAAAGAAAACAACATATGGTTCAACTCCCATATATAAAAGAATTTAACGAGAAAAAGATACCAACTAAAGCATGACCTATACAAATGAAGAAAGAATCATTAGAACATTGTAAATAGGAAATAAAAGATTTACTAGATAAAAATTTAATTAGACCATCCAAATCCCCTTGGAGCTGTTCAACATTTTATGTAAATAATCAAGCCGAAAAAGAACGTGGTGTACCAAGATTAGTAATCAACTATAAACCCCTAAATGACGTATTACAATGGATTAGATACCCAATACCTAATAAACGAGATTTATTAAAACGACTTTATAACGCAAAGATTTATTCAAAATTTGATATGAAAAGCGGGTTTTGGCAAATACAAATTCATGAACAAGATAAGTATAAAACAACATTCACAGTACCATTTGGACATTACGAATGGAACGTAATGCCGTTTGGACTTAAAAATGCAGCTTCTGAATTTCAACACATCATGAATGATATATTCAATAATTACTCAAAATTCACCATTGTCTATATTGATGACATACTTGTATATTCAACATCTATAGATCAACATATTAGTCATATTTATACATTTTTAAATATAGTAAAACAACATGGCTTAGTGATATCAGCAAAGAAAATGTCTTTATTCCAAACAAAAATAAGATTCCTAGGACATAATATATATCAAGAACTATTACACCTATCTCAAGATCAATCGAATTCGCTGATAAATTTCCCGATGAATTAAGAGAAAAAACTCAACTTCAAAGATTTCTAGGATCTCTAAACTATGTATCTGATTTCTTACCAAACCTTAGAAAGACAATACAACCATTATTTCAGAGACTCCAAAAAAATCCTAAACCATGGTCTAGTCAGCATATCCTTCTAGTTAGACAAATTAAGCAAAATGTCAAAACCCTAACGTAAGTTTTAATCACAACTTGTTTACAATTTTTTTCTCAAGTTTACACAATACAAGTATATTATTAAGAGTAAATGAGTAATGAAGAATAATGCAAAATCAAAAGAGTAATTAAGAATTAATGGTATCAGAGCCTAAGATCTTTCTTATTAAGAATTTTCAATAAACCAATGCAATTAGTTGCATAGTTTTCATTAAAAAAAAAATTTAAAAGAATAAGATTTCCGTGAACCTAAACTATTTTAAACACTTATAGATAGATCCTTACCGTCTACCGAAACATTGTGTATGTAGGTGTTCCAGGCAGCAAGACCTTAGAGAAAGGCACTAAGACCGTTGGCAAGCCGCAGTTGTGTAATCGTAGAATCGGTTAGTATCATTCTAATATGAGTTTAAAATTGTATAAGTCATGGCGTCTTCGTTTAGGAAACTCTTTAAATCAAAACATGCATTAACTTCTGCATCGTATGCAACAATTAATTCAAGAGAAATTGTTTAAAAAATAAATTCGTTTAATCAAGAAATAACAAAAGACCATCTACCTCATATCAATCCAGAACATATATCAAATTGGAACTTTTGATTTCAAAACAGCTTATTCAATAAAAGAACATGAGCAAACTTTATCTCTTCAAAATGAATTTGAAGAAATTAAACTATTATCTTCTCTCGCTTTAGACAAGTATAGAAAAAATGGATTTAATTATACTTCTGTGCTGCATGTAATGAGAATCTTGTGTATCAGAGATAAAGTTTGTGTATTTGGATTTTATTATATCTGCTCTCGCTTTAGACAAGTATAGAAAATATTACTATCTTTTGTGTATTTGGTCTATATTTTTTGTTATTTTTTGAATAATATTGATTGGTTGGTTTTTTGTTAAAATTTTTATACTTTTGCTAATTTTTTATATTATTAGATTTCCCTTGTCGGTATTTTAATCTTTTAACTCTTGATGGTGGATTAAATCTTTGGTAACCATATTGTTCACAGAATGAACCCATAGTTAATCTAAATTTAAAATTATTGGCTCCTGTTTTAAAAGGTGTGGCTATTATTTGTCGATTTGAAGTATTTTTTAGATCTCTTAGTGGTGGATGGATTGATTTAATCTTATTTCCATCTACATGTTCCCATACTTGATTTAAAGATGAACTTGTATTAATTATTTTAAATGGATACTCAATACTACATGCAATTGAATATGTTTCAAACCATATAAAAATGGAATATTTATTTCCTTTAGTATCATGCAATTATACCATTTTCTCTAAATTCAATAGTTTGTTGTTTAGAAAACGTTCTAAAATACCAATTACGTTTTTCTTCATTTTCTTTTGAGTAAAAGTCTTCTTTGATATATTGCTTATAAATTTCATATTCTTTTGTTATGACATTTACAGATTTAAAATCTGATGGTGTTGGAGAAGTTGGATACATATCTTGTTCTGGTTCAGCTATAAGTGCTTTAAATTTAATTGAGTTATCTTGTTTAATATTTTGGTTTACACTTTCTGTTTCAAAATCTGCACTAGAATCTACTAGAATACATAATATAACTTGAATTATGTGAAAAATTAGTCAAAATAATAATTTAGGGAAAAAATCATATAATCTAATAATAAGACATTTTACGAATAACTAAAAAATTCATAAAAACAAAAAAAGGTAAACCAATCTATTTATGATTTGTTTTTCAGATCTCAGAAATCCATGTCAACAAACTGAAAAGGAGAATTTAACATAATTTATTTTCACCATACTCCAAAATTTAAAAAAAAGAAACAATTGCTGCAAAACCCACAAGGTCCACAACCAATGATTAATTAATAAGTAAAAGGATTTTTTAGAAATAATTTGGAAAACTATAAATAATACAATAAAAATCAGTAGAACATACAAAATAACTCAAAATACATAAAATAAAAACATGAATCTCAAAAATAAATATGCAATATAAATAAGAATACAATTTAGAAAAATCCATTTTACGTTATTGGTATTATTTTTCAATAAAACCAAAATAAAAAATGAGTAAATTTGATGCATTTCTTTTTTTAATCACAAACTCAAATCAACGTAAATTAACAAGAAATTTATGAAAACCTATTACCAAAAATAATAAAAAATCAAAATGAAGACTTCAAGAAATTAAAAAAAAAATCTTTAAGCAGAAATTTAACATTGGCGTAATATAAAATAATCTGAGAAAAAAATAAGCATAGAAATCAAATTATATGGTTTAAAATAAGACAAACGTACCAAAAGATCTATACCTCTAAAATGAAAATAGTCCCATTAAAGTTCTTAAAACTTTATCAACAATCTTATTATGAAATTTACTTTACGCAATGAGATTAAGGTCGAATATCATAACATAAACAATTTAACAGAAAATGATAAAAATAAATAAAAAGTAATATATATTAAAAAAGTTCTAAAAGAAAAACAAGCTTTAAACATACTATCTAATAGAAGAAAATTTCTTTGGCAAATCGTGGGTCAACTACTAGAGAAAGTACTAACAGATTCAAAAGCAAATGTATAAAATGAAAAAATAAACCGTGATTTATATATTAAATTTAAACGGTAATTCCAAATATTTTATTTTACTTACTTTTACAATAAAAATAGAGCAAAAAATAAAAAGATAAGATAATTATCTTAATAAAAAAAAATTACAAACATATGATTTTCTAACAAGAACAACAGAGCAAATACTGAAAATTAATATTACTTTCAATAGTGGGTAAACTATTCTATAAAAATATTTATTAGATTTAAATTGTTATTATTTATTTGTTCACCTGCCAGTAAGACAGATTTAACCGTAGCAATTAACATTATTAGCTATATAAATTTTATTTTAGATATTTAGGTATCTATTTTGCTTTTCCTTTTAGTGCCAATTTTTTCTTCAAAAATATAGAAACCACTCAAAATTTGGTGAACATTGGTTCACTTTTGGATTAGTTTTTTTTTGTTTGGTTCCGGTTTGGTTCTAGGCATATAAGATCCTAATCCTAATGGAGGTTTTGGTATCATTAGTGAGGAGGCTTTTGATATCAAACTGATGCTTGAAAGAGAAGAATCTAATCCCAAACACAAAACAAGACAGGTGTTTATTCTTGATATACAATATTTACCACTATTGGCACTATTATATTCATCAAAGATACTTAAAATAAGAAAAGGACCTTTGTGTAACCATGCATCCTGATCCTGCATTGTTACATGTAAACAAATAGGTTTTAGTCTATTTCAGAAACTTCCATACACCAGAGATCTATCTTTTTATATAAAGATCACTGGGCACGCCATTAATTGTCTATTAACTTCTGCGTCCCTGATACCGACATAATTTATTCAAAAAGTTCAAATTTTATTTTATCCCCAAGAATGACCATGTTCTTCAATTCCATGATGAATAGTTTCTCAGTATTTCATCAAAACATGTGGTGTAAGAAGCTTGTACCTTGCTGTCGTCAAGTTTGAGGATAATGGTGATTATGCACTATACAGATGCTGCTGAAGAATAAGTCTTGAAGAGGTAAGCCAGAATCTTCTGGTAATCACCTAATTGGACACCAGTGTTTGGATCAACCAAGAATGGAACCTATGATTCATAACAAGCAATAGCCAGATAAGTAAAATTAGTAAGAGTTTAGACTCCGTATACAAAGAAACGAAACTGGAAATAAACCTTATCGGATCCCGAAACATTTAGAAGTGATCTCATCCGTGTGGACCCTTCTCCGATGTTGTGTAATACATAGGGGAGCTCTAACTCACACAGTGCTTCACGCACCAACCGCGCATACTGGAAGCGAAAAAGAGTGAAATGAATTAAAACTCAGATTTATAAAATAATAGCGATAATGCAGTAGAGGAAAGTATGCATCACTAGACTAATCATAAGAAAAATCTTGGATACAAGAAATGAAAAAAAAAAAGCATAATAATACCGAGTTGTTTTCGTAAGAGAAGAGCTGGAGCATTTCAGGTGGTGGATCTGTTGAAGCCTTGTCCCATAATGACATGCCTCTACCAGCTCGGAGAAGTGTTGGCATCCATCCTGTGAACAAGGTGCTGGACAACTCTAGAGAAGTTACACTTACAGAAAAGACCAACTAATCTTACATGACTTACAGATAGCAGACGACTCTGGCGATACTCACCTTTCCAGAAGTCCTGTGGAAGGGCCTCTTCCATTTCCATATTGATTAAACAGGTACTTTACGATGTCACCTGCTGATTAGAAAACAGAAGAGAAGCAATGTAAAGATATCCAGAGAAGAGGCAAATAATGTTGGTACTCAAAACTTACCACTCTCGTACATTGAAGTATCAGTATTGGGGTCAATGAGGAAGGGAAACCTGCACTCACAGAATTGACCAATAGTTGTGGATGGAATGATGAAAAAAGAAAGTAAAATGATAGAACAAGAAGGTAAAAAAGTACATCTCTTTTCCACCGGATCTTCTAACCATTTCTCTGTGTCTTGCAGATCCTTTAGGACAAGGATAAACCTGAAGACCAAGAAATATCAGGATGAACTTTAGTTTACTGCTTAGTAAATAGGCTATTGATCAGGAAAAGATGTTCCCCAGTTATTACTTCTACAGAGAGGTCTAGCTCAGTCATGGCTTCGCGCACCCTCCGGCAAAAGGGACACGCCTCTGGTGTAAAAAAAAAAAGAAAAAAAAAACAAGAAACTGTCACAGTGGTATATAACTAACTTTCCACTGAAATTATATTTTGTAATTTGTTTTTTAACATACCAAATTCAAAAAGCTGCAATCGCAAAGGTGGACTAGAAGAAGCATCTTGATTATTTATACTCATGGATGATACTCGAGACCCCCATGGAAGTCTTGCAATAGATGCTAAAGAAGAAGTTGCGACCTGCATACATGGCCGATCATTAGGCTCATGTCAGATCTTACTCAGTGCTGTTCTCTAATAGACTTTCTTTTTTTTTTATAAGATGGAGAAAGAACCTCAAGAGCATGATTCCGTTGCTGAGAAGGGTCACCTCCCTGGTAACAACAGAATTAGAGAAACAAACACAAACCTAGAAAAGGAGACACTTTGATGAGAAGACAAGAGCAGAGAGGAGAGGCCTCACAGAGAAGAGTTTAAGCAATGGACAGAGAAGAGACAAGAAGCTAGATGCATTGCCGCTGCTCGTAGTGCTTTCACTAGAAGAAGTTCCTTCTTCATCAGATTTCGCCTCTGAGTTGCTTGCTTTCGCGTCTATTCTTCTTCCTCTTCCGCGACTCCAGTCCCCATTTCCTGAAATTCGCTCCTCCGGGAATCGACCCGGACGAAGCGTCGATGCCGGAAACGACGCAATTGGACGGCAGAGATTGCCATTTACAACCGGAAAACAAGAGGATGGAATTGACATTGGTCCGGTTGAATTGGATTTCACCGGAACTCTAGTTTGATACTAACTAGGACCAAATGCTCGTATACTCCACACCCCAGATTTTTATTTCCATATATACTCTTTTCCAAAATTCATTTTATTTCTGTTTATTTTTATTCGAACTTGAATTAAAATAACCTGAACAAATCCATCTATTTACGAGTTATGTTACATAGAATCAGAATCGGATATGTAAAAGCGTATAAGAAATCTTTTATTTAAAAAAAGAAGTTCGTACATATTGAAAAATGAAAACGTATGTAAACATATATATTTTATATATATAATATAAATCTACATATATAATAAAATTAAAAATGTCTAAACCATATAAATCTAATAAAGTCTTAGATATTAAGCAACCCAACTAAATTAAAAACGTTCAATGTCAAAGATTAATTGTTTCATTCATTTTCATCTTCTCCATCGAACACAACGGCCTCTAGTTCTAGTTCTTTCAAACTCTAAGTCTTCCTATATTAAGTTTTTCTAAATAATCAAATTTGTAACCTCTAACATCCCACATCTTATAAACAGAACTCATTCTGGATAAGAGACGAAGATTAGTATGCACCCTTATTCGGAAATTCGTAATGCGCTACGCATGCGGCACACATAGACCTAACGATTTATTAAAAAAGCAGAAAAAATTGGGGAGGAATTTTTTGTACTTTTACATGTATAATACTATATTTCATACATATAATACAAAAAAAATTATAATACAAATTTTTTTAATAATACAAAAAGTTTGTATAATACATTTTTATGAAAGACATAGTATCTATACTTAGTATTGTTTCAAAAAAAGTCATAGTATTATACTAAAATTTATAGATTTATAAATACATACCGATAAGAATACAAAATATAATTGTACCTCTTTTGGTTCACATCCATCATTGGTATTTTGGGCCGTTTGGGTTTCTAGGAAAATTTGGGATTTTGTTTTGTCGGGGAATAGAGTTAGACAGAAAATGGAGTTAGTCATTGGTCTGGGATTGGGAGATGAGTAGATTAATAATTGATTTGGCTCCACAGAAAATGAGTTAATAATTTAGTTGGACTTAGGAAGAATGGGTTTTTATTGAGGAATTACAAAAGTTGGGTTACGCGGATTTAGTTATTAGGCGGACGAGTTATTAATTATATGGACTCTACGTTCATTACGCGGACAAGCAAGAACACAATCGAATTGAACCATTTCGCCACGGTTCCACCCTGCTTCACGATTAATCGGACGAGGAATCGGTTAGGCGGCCGATTTTTGAACAAGGGTATGCATAAATACTATATCTTTAGCTTTTTGTGGGATAATCTTGTTTCTTGTTGCAGAACAGATGAACTTGTAAGTGCTTCAGTTTCTTTCACAACATGAGGACGAAGAAGGCTGTCCAAGCAATTTAAATGGTAAAGCTTGAAGCTTTGGAGCTAAAGATCCATGAACTGCCTATCATCTTAAAGGTTCTATCTTTAAAGTTCTATCTTAAAGGTTCTAAGATAAATCTATAATGGATTGCATCAACACTACCAAAATCTTCCAAGCTTAAAGAGAAAATTAGAATATTCAATCTTAACCTCTCTTCTTTCATCTTGATTTGGAAAATACTTCATGATGCAATATTTTCTTTCTCTAGTAATCTCAAAATCTTGATGTGGACCTTTTCTGTTGTTCTCTTCTCCAAGCCACTCTGAACTAGGACTGGGCAAAATATCCGTGAATTTTGATTCGATTTGTTTTTTCTCTCGATTTGATTCGAAAAATACGGATATCCGTAAAGGCTCGAAGCAAAGAAAATACTAAATGGACTATTCGTAAAAAAAATCGAATCACAAATATCATTTTTAAAAATGTCAAATATCCGCTCTGATCCGTCTTAATATAATTATGCATACATAAGTTATCATATATACATATTATCAGGGTAAAAATAAATATGATCGTTTTTAATGATCTTTCCAAGTTAATTGGTTTTGGGTTGCTGGTGATCTAATGTCTTTTGTCTAATTTAATATCACATTTCTTTGTTGGGCTCATATTTATGTTTGGACTCATGATATTAACTGGTTATTTAGCTTTTTGTGAATTTGTTTTTTTTTTTTTTGAAAAACTATGTGAAGAAATATTAGCTGATGATTAGTTTTTAGTGGTTTTTTGGATGTATAAAAGTTACTTGAAAAAATGGGGAAATGTTTAACTGATGATATGTTGTAATATTTTGATGATATGTTTATTTTATTTCTAATATTATTGATAATTATTTTAAAAAATAATTTTTACGAAATGGAGCGGATAATCCGCAAATAATTAAAATATTCACGGATATTCGAATTTCCGAATATTTGAAATCATACGGATCGAAGCGGATCAAAAAAACCAAATATTAGTATGGGACTGAGCGGATCACGGATAGTGAAATTTTTTCGGATATCCGCTCCGTGCCCAGACCTACTCTGAACTATAATATTTGCATCCAACAAAATAAAAAACAATAATGTTACTTAAATAACTATTGAAACTGTTTTAATTTTAGTTTGTAAGATATGAGCTAGAATTAATATATAACTAACTTGGAATTTAGTGAATGTGCCATACAATGGAGAGGAGTGTTACTCTTATCCAAGGAGATGTTAAAATAGACTGCACATCATTCCAGAAACCAGTCATCTTCAAGTTCCTCCTTTCCTTTCCTTTCCTTTCTAAAGATAGCCTTTTTCACAGTCTGAATCATGCTTTCCACCATTCATAAACCAGGTGAAGTAAAGACTTATCAGTATTAGCAGTGCTAATCACACTATATATCGGCAAAGTGAAAGACAAAACATATTCAACCTAATCCCAAAACATCTCATCTAATATCTTTTTTTTACTGCCGATGCTCTTTCTACACCATCATCTTTATAATCATCCCATTTAGGACTGATCACCATTTGTTCTAATCCGTTTTAATTTTCTTGGATCTCTTAAACACTACAATTGTTGAAGAAAACCTGTAAAATAAAATTAGTATTCTTATATTTTTTTTTAAAATGTAATTAAGACTGAAATTAATAATAAAGAGCATAAACCTTGTAGAAGCAATTGTAAGGAGCTTAAGATCACAATGCTCTGTGAACATGACAAGCCTCATTCCACGGTTTGTAATGAAGTTCTTGATCCAAGTAACATCTTCACTCATAGATATTATTTAATAACAAGCATCATACACACCCTCATTGTTTCTTGTATTATAAACTGGTGCACATATGTTCTTGAGAGCAAGATTCTAAGTATGAACCACATATGGTGTCAAGAAGATAATAGAAAATTTAGTTGAAATAAGTGCACCAGCTTTTACATAATTTGAACCATTGTCAGTGAGTACTTGAACCACATTTGTCCAACCTCCTTTATGCTACCAATGATCATTTCTGCAATCACCTCACCAGTTTTTGTTTCACCTTGAGTGTTGACTGCTCTTAGTATCATTGGACCACTCTCATTTGCAGCAATCAAATTTAAGATTGGTCTTCGATAGATATAACCAACCATCACTACTTATGCTAACTCCTTTATGTTTACATGAATCCTTCAAAGGCTGCAAGTGCACTTCAGTGTCCTTTTTTCTTTTGGAGAAGTGTAGTCCTCAAAGCATTATAACCAGGGGGAACATATCCTGGAATTTGTGATGCACGCACATATGAACTGCGATAATGAGGATTTCTTGCAACGTTAAAAGACAATCCGCTTGTACAGAAAATTCTAAATATTACACCATCACACTGCTCCCTAGCCTGATTGTTAAATTCTTTTTCTCAAGATGAACCCATTCCTTTTCTCTTCTTTGAATCAGACTCACTTGTATCAGGAAATTTGTAGTTCATGTCATAGTCAAGAGAAGAAGCAGATGCCTTTCTTGACGATGAAGGTGATGGAACTATCATAGGAGCTGCACGTTTTATCCTCTCCTTGCAATCATTAACCAATTTCTTCTTATTATCTCTTTGTTGTGGAGTAACTTTCAAGCATCCCTTGATTCCCTTAACTCCCTCTTGTAAAAGATGAGTCACAACTCTAGTATGAGATTACTGCTGAATTTGCATTCAAACCTCCGTGATCACCTCTTGCTATCTTTTCAATCTTATTCGCATAAATCCTTAAAAGTGCTTTATCATCCACATCAGCATTATCAGATGGATTCATACTCTTGAAAAAATTGTTAAAATTAAACCAACAAGCCAAACGTTTTATATTTGAAGACACTTCTATATCTTGAAAAAATATTCACACATCAATGATCTAAACTATGAAAAGGCATTTAACTTAAGAAAATTTGTGATGATTAAGACAGTACAGGTTGACAAGTTATGTTAATACGAAACAAAAAAATTTAGATTCTCTGCAGTCTGCACTTATTTATTATTAACATGAAACTTTAACTTTAGTTGCATAATCCAAATTCAATTTTACTTTCAGGTAGTCCCTTTATGAAATGTTATGGAAATAAGTAGTATGAAATATTCGTGTATATGTGGATGATTTTAATAATTTTAGCATGATGTGGGGCCGAACTAGAAACTAAGACTTTATAAATAGAGGGTTATAAAGTCAAATAGGTTTTGCTTTGGAAGATTCATCATGTAAGACCGATTATGTTCAGTAATTCAAAAACTCGTATGATTAAAAGATTGATGTTGTTGATGAATCATACAGAATAAATATAACACATAGAACTAAGAGTTCGAATGGTAAAAGCAGTTCAAGCGGTGCAGATCAAGCAGATCATGCAGACCAAGCAGATCACGTGGGAGAAAGGCAGATCAAACAGATCAAACAGTTTATTACGGATAATGTTTTGAAAACCGGACTAGACATTGATTCAGCACTATAGTTGAGTCAATGGTCGGGTCTGTCTAATTGATTTTTAAATCTTAATTTAGTTTTAAATTAAGTAAATATATTTATAAGTATAACAATAAAATTGTTTTGATAAATGTTATATCATTGTTAGAAACTAAAATGATATGAAAGTAAAATTGAAAAATTAAAAAAATATTAAAATATGGTGAAAATTAATTTATTTAGACATATATTGGAAACAAAATATGAAATTTTTATGATTTTATTTTTTAAATTTGTAATTTTATTTTATTTTCAACTTAAATTTAAGAAAAGAAGGTTTTAATATCAATCGGATCACCTGTTTAGGGAGTTTGACGATTTTTGACAGGTTTGTCGGTTTAACTCAAATCTGGTTTATAAATACAATACATAAGTAATAATAAATAGTTCACTAAATCCATGTTTTATAATTTTAAAATAAAGATATAGAAAACATATATATTTATATTCCACTAATATGCATATTTCAACCACAATACTATATATGTATATAATTATATGTATATAATACATATTATAATTGAAAATACATGCATTATATAAATAAATGTAAAATTTATATAATAACAATAAAAACAGATAACTAGACGAGGACAGTTTTTTTGTAATGTCAATGTTGTAAATAAATTAAATGAAAATATATTATTTATAGAAAATATTAATATATTAATAATTTATTAAAAAATCATTTATTGGCCAAAAAAGAAGAAAATGGTTGATCATCACCAAATATGTAGCGGACGGGAACTACAGGCAGATCGCCAGCTTTTTTCATAAAAAGACAAAAAAGTCCATGCAGATCTCCTACAAAACAAAAAAGGCTGAATGGCGTTTCAAATGCAGTTCTCTTGCAAGTGCAGATCATTTGCCTTTCTCCCACTCTCCCATTCATAACCTAAGAGACCAGGGTTTAAATAAGTCATGCCTGGTCTAAGCTTTGGTACTCGTTTTTGATGAAGCTGCAGTAATTTCAAGAGACTCGGGTTCTTAACTTAAGCCACCAATACTTCGTATTCTTTGTTGGTTAAACCGCTGGTTTGGCAGCGAGATCAGCTCAGGTAAGAGATTTAATTAGATTACTGTCACACTGCTGCATGTAAATCAGCTTTGTCAGAGAATTTATGGGAGGATATTTTGCAGTTACTGGGGTGGTCAAATTACTCGGAGCTAAGCCGAAAATCCCAAGCATGATATGTAGATGCTAGTTACCTGCAGGATTAGCAGAACCAGGGGATACTAAGATATATATTTAGCCAATGTTTCTCTCTTAGGCCAAATGCATTAGCCTATTTAGTTCGCTAGTATATGAAAATGATGCCCTTCTGCGAAATCCCTAAGCTAAAAAAAAACTTCTATCTACAGATTGACTTGCACGACTAAACACGATATCTAAGTTACACACAATTAGTTGCTTCTCCAACCCACAGAAGAATGTGAGTGAGAGAGAAACACAAGGAGTTTCCATGTACAATAACAACATAATTACATAGATTTTAGTAGCACAAGCATAGCTGTGGCAATGGCTGCTACAATATCTGGAAGAAGGGTCCCTTTTGCAGCAATAAACGGTATAGCAGAGCCGATATTCATGCATGGTCAATCTTCCTTCTTTTTAACAAGCTCTTTTGTTCATGTCTTCTAATTACGCAAATGTTCTGTGGTTTTTCTTTGTTGCAGATTTCTCAAGCCGGGATTTCCTTACAGCCTCTTGGATTTGCCTCTCATGCTCTTTCAGAACGTCCTCCATGTTTCCACCTGGAGGCATCAGTGGACCTGAATAGTGCATTCTGTTCTTTTTGCGTACGTATGTCTGAAGCAGCATGACCAAAAAAAAAACATCTTAATTAAGATCGATTATCTAAAGGGTCAAAACTAGAGTTAAATATGTTAAGCTAGAGTTTCCAGTGATTGTTTTTTTGGTTACCGTTGTGGGAACTACGGCTGCATCATCTTTATGTGAAGGAGACAAGTATCTCCCTGTCACCGGCACGTTGCTGGATCGGGTAGCCTTCAGCTCTACTACATTTTGTCTAGAGCTCTCGTTTTTACTCCATGTTGTCGTTATACTTGGATGAATCATTGAACTGGTATGAGAAAGGCCCTTATCTCTAGCTCCCTGAGGATCAAACTTCTGAGTGGTGTTTGTGGTATTTGATTGTCCTGAAGCAATGAACTCTGGCGTTGTGACTGTACTCTTGAAGTCTCTTGAACCCCTTCTCACCGACTCAGCCCCACGTCCCTTCACAGTTTCAGCCCGTTTCCTGAAAGAACTTATGCTTAGGAAGTTGCATGAATCATTTTTTTTGTGGTTGTGTATTGGAAGAATACGGATAATACGGAGATAGATACCTTCTTGCTTCTTCATCCCTGACCTTTGCATCAAGTTCTTTGCTGGGAGGATACTTGGGCAAACTTGATACATCACAAGGGAGTGGTTCCGTTGTAAAGAACTAAAGAAAATAAAAGAAAAAGGATTAGCTAGGTTTTGAATTCAGGAGGCAAATCAAGAACTGGAACAAAAGGAGGCTATATACCTTGCTGTTTAGCGTTGATGAAGTTGAGCCACGCGTCTCTGGTTCTAAGGATAGAAGCTTGTCAACAAGAGCTAGAACAGAAGATGGCAAACTCTTGAACGTCTCAAGGAGGACACGCTTATAAGGTTGTTGTGGTTTGAAACTTGTCGCAAGTGGTAGCTTTGTCTTTCGCCAGTATTCGTCGGTTGGTGAACCACACAACTTGAAGATCTTATGCATTTGCTCCACCTAAGAGACACATTGCTTTAAAATGAATAATGGTCATATGGATTGATGATGAATAACTTACCTCTGTTCTTCCCGGCATGATTGGTTTCCCTAAGAAGAGTTCTGTTAGAATGCAACCAACACTCCACAGATCTATGCCAGCTCCATACTGTGTAGCTCCAAGAAGGAGCTCAGGGGCCCTGTACCACAAGGTAACTACACGGCTTGTCAAGGGTTGATCTTGATCGGGATGATAGAAAGTGGCGAGACCAAAATCTCCAATCTTGAGGACACCATCATTGTTCACCAACAGATTTGAACCCTTAATGTCTCGGTGGAGGATACCACGGCTGTGGCAGTGTTCAAGCCCGCTAAGCAGCTGTTTCATGTAACATTTGATCTGCAAGAAGAAACAAGATTAGATTGTAAACTATTTCGCCATAGTCATCAAAAGCCTTGAACGTACCTGGGATTCTGTGAATTTGACACCTGGTCTAAGAGCGAGACCCGAAAGATCATGCTCCATGTACTCAAACACAAGGTACAAGCTACCAGAGAGTTTTGAAGTCACAAGACACTCGAGCTTCATAACATTTGGATGGTCGAGTTTCCGTAAAATGTTGATTTCCCTGGCCATGAATCTCACGCTCTCAGGATCCATATTCACGAATCTAACCTTCTTCATCGCTACCATTTTGCCCGTCTCAAGATCACGAGCTCTGTACACAGTACTATAAGTCCCTTGTCCAATCTGAAAAAGACAGTTTTCAAGAAACTGAGACAATGCAATCAAGAAACTGTAATATGGAAACAGAGAAGAAAAAGGGAACTAACTTTTTCAAGCTTCTCAAAGGACTCTGCATGCCGAGGAACCCAACCTTTGATGGCATCACCTGCAACAGAGGTTAACCAAGAAGGCCATCCAGCTGCAATGAGCTCGGCCTCAGGGCTATGTGGAACACTTGTGTTGACAGGCATTTGGAATCCTCCTCCTCCTCCTCCTCCTGTCCCAACATCTGCAGTTGAACATCTCCGGTGAGACCTCGTGGGTCTCTCTACAATTACTGTTTTACCATCACTGTCGTCTATAGGAACAATCATTCCGCTGGCTCTCCCGGAGGGTTTATGCGCTAACAACCCCTCAGCATTGTTGCGTCCACGGCCAGAGCTTCCAGATTTTTGTGAAAAATCATCTTTGTTTGAGGTAGTAGGTGCAATCAGTTGAACTGAGGACGTTTGTTGAGGTTTCTCATGTTGAACATTCAATTCTTCTTCTGCTGTTCCTTTTGAGCAAATGCATCCCATTAATACTCAGGCCGATTTGCAGTCTTTGTGTCTGTCTCGCCTATCTTCATCAAGAACAAACCTTATCCTGAATGATTCCAAAGCATCAAACCCAGGAATCTCAGGTTCATCAGATGGAAAAACAGAGAAAGGTCAAGAATGTAAATCCTTCTTCTCTGATTATGATGTAAGTTATACAACTGAGTCTCTTAAATGAATAGGAAGAAATTTTTTTAAACCTAAATTTATGTAACTTTATTGAAAATGAGGCAGAGGAAACAAAGACTTTGGAGACAAAGCTGTAGTAATATTTCAGATATGTGATCACCACATACAAAAGAGAGGAACGTTACAGGAAAAAAAGGAAACAATAGAGGAACGTTACAAAAAAAAATTGTTTTTTTTTTCCGTTATCTCACTTCAAGATGCACAAAACGTTGCAGCAAACTGTTCGTCGATAACGGAAAAACACGTAGAGAGAAAACGACGAACAGAATGTTGTTAAGTTCTGGAATGGAAAATGATTAGGATCAGGAGAGATGGATTCGTTTTTGTTTCGCGAGAAACTAGGAGGAGCCCTAGATTCTATGGAGAAGACAGCTCAAAATTTAGCTGTTTGTTTCTATTTTTTTGTCTCTGAATTTGTTGAGAAGCAACAGATTAACGAATTCGCATGAGGTGTAGATTTGATCCAACGGTGATCTAATGAAAGTTGTTTGTTGTTGTTAGGACAATGACCCACGTAGGATCTTGTCCGTTGGACATCGTGGGTCCCACTTTCGTTGGTCAATCCGTTCGAACATTATCCCAAAGACTCTTGCGAGTTCACGTCTCCCACAACGGATCTAGCTGATAACAATATCTGCATTGACCAGGACATCGACAAGATAATTAGAAAACATGTTGTATTAGGATAACCGCATTTAAGAAACTATGCTTATTCTATACGTAATGTTAATATCAACTCATTTATTGATTGTTCTTTGAATAAGAAGGGAAAAAACTAGCTTAGGCCTAGGTTTTTACCCGTTATCCGAAGGAACAAAGCGAAACCAAAATTGGACTGTAATTTTCAAATACCCCAACCAAAACCGAAATCAAAATCGGACTACAATTGATAAGATAAACTTACACTATAAAGGAAATAATATCGAGGAAATATTCCTCATCATCCAGGTATTTGAGAATTTCGGTCAAGTTTTGGTTTCAGATATTTTGGTTTGATTCCAGTTCGGTTTTTCGGTTTTGGTGTTTTCGCCGATGCCTAGTAGTGAGCAATAATGCCAAAATAATCGGAGTTAACCACGTCATCATCATCGCTGGTTAAGATGATTTCCGTTTTTTTATCAACCAAGCCGTCAACTATTACGGCCAAGTTAAATAACTTATAGCCATTCTCGCAATATTTCTAGCTTTGTTCAATCAGATCAGTCAGGAAATAGTTGTTAGAAGTGGGTGTCATTTTTCTCAAACCCATTTTGAAGACCCGTCCCAGCAATTTAAGAGCCCCATTAAAGAGGCAACAAACCACCATATGAGAACAAAAGTTTATCACCAGACCAGGACAATTAATCCGAGATTTTTCTTCTAATCTCGTCAAAGATTCATAATGTTAAGTTGTTAACTATCATTGTGTAGGCCGCAAAGGCGGCACTAGCAACTTCTATGAGACATTGAGATTTGAGCAAAATGGAGATGTTGGAATAACTATAGCGACTCACGGATGGATTGGGAGTGAGATGAAAAGAGGAAAGTTCATGCTAGAAGAAGAGCTGAGATGCAATAGAAGGAAGAAAGAGAAGTAAAAAGTTTTTTTTTTACCATACTTGTAGCTGAATGAACCTAAACTCCTATACGGACCACTAGAGGAATTTGCAAAAAATGATTGTGGCAGGAGATTGTAGAAGAGACGCCTACGTGAAGTTCCCAAACTGGTACGACGAGTTGTTCCTCTATAGAGTCTTCACACCGAATGTGCTGAGATGGATACTCGAGCTATTAGCCTCTGACTCTAGTGAGGGTTCACGTAGAATCTCTCTTGTTGTTGGGGTCGGACCAGGTATGCCTATCGACGAATCCTCTTCACAAATGAAACTTCTTGAATGAGGTCCACCTTAAGATGACAATAATTAATTTTAGTCTTGGGCTTAATATATACTTCCTCCGTTTTTAAATAAGTGTTATTCTAATCTTTTTTTCTTGTTACATAAAAAGTGTCATTTTACAATTCCAATGCATATTATATTTTCTTTCAGCTGAAAATTAATTGTAAACTACATTGATTTTATAAATAATTTTATTTATCTGAAATACTATTGGTTAAAGAGGTATAATTAATAACAATTTACATATATTTCAGCTATTTTTTCTTAATCTGTGTGAAAAATGTTAAAGTGACACTTATTTAAAAACAGAGGGAGTATTTATGAAAGAAAATTGATGACAACCGTAATGGTTTCCGAAACTAGTAGCATTACTTGATGGTTAGAAGGTTTGTTGACCATCCACTATTTCTTATATATTCCATGTGATCTAGATATATAGATCCCGACAGAAAGAAAATGAGCAATTTTAACTGGAGAGTCTAAGCTCTATTCCATACTGTAAGATCCTTTATCTCCAAGCCATCTCCTCCTTCTGATATGTGGTATCCCATGCCACTCGAGCTAAATGATAACTTTGTAGTGATCCTTTCCACATGAAAGCAAATTGGACATTTTTATACATGTTTTGGAAGAATAAAGTGAACACCAGAAGTTGGATAGGTCAACTGCCAGTGTTAATTAAATTCAGTTACCCCGTTACTAAGGCAAGGATTCAGAGCTCCTAGAGGTGAATATTCCTTCGACTTGTTGACGTATTATGTCATGTTACCGGATATTCCATTTTTTGTGCACATAGGAACTCTCAAGTAGCGGATTGAGAGGCATCCGTTAGGTGCAGATCTTGAAATTTTATTATATCAATCTCATCTTGTTAAGCTTGATTTTTGAATGGTTACAGCAAATCAAACCGCAACTCAAACTCATATTCCTTTTGTTTTAAATTAGATGTCATTCTAGATTTAATCACGTCAATTTTTTTTTTAAACGTTAAATATTCAGTTTTATTCTTATTTAACAATATTTTTATTTCATTTATTTTTTTCGTAAGTTATGTAAAAGTGAAAAAATAACTCATGACACAAATTGCATTGATATCTTAAAATAATACTTATTTTTTAACAAAAAATTTATCTACAACAATACTTAATATGAAACAGAAAGAGTATTAACATGAAAAACTTTTTCAACATTTAGTGAAGTTAGTTGTGAAAATGAAAAGGTCAATTAAAACATCAATGTGCCGACAAAAAAAAAAAAAAAAAAAACTAAAACATAAATGTATAAGCTTTAAGTTCACACAGTGTTATGATAACATAAATGTATAAGCTTTAAGTTCACACAATGAATGAGAGAATATAAATGGAATTTTACGTTGTGTTGATTGGACAAAATAACAAACTAAACCCAATTTCACGTTTATAATGTGTTATTTAAAATCTTTTATTTTTTTTTATCAATTTTCCAAACCTTGCAGGCCCAACCATATCTTCTTTTCTCACGAATAAAATCTAGATAAAAGGTATGCTTTTCTAGGTCTGGGACTTATTATCCGAGATCTGATTCGGATCCGCTCCGAGATCTGATTCGGATCCGCTCCGAAAATTCGGATATTCGAAGGAGCCGAATCCGGATCCGGATAGTAAAATGTTGGATCCGTCAAAACCGGATCCGGATATCTAAATTTTTTAGTCCGGATCCGGATATCTAAATTTTTTAGTCCGGATATCCGGATACGTAATTTTTATTAACAATTATTTTTTAAAATAGTAATATCTATATATAAAAACTAATTTTATTTATTATATTTTTATTTTTATAATAGTATATATAAATTTTATTTAAAATTTGTAATAGCATACATAAAAATAATTAAAAACATTATATACATTTTTATTTTTAAATTATTGTTAATAATTTATATAAATTTAATATTATTTTTTATTTATTTTAAGGTTCCAAATCCGGATTCGGATATCCGCCGGATATTACAATTTTTAGAAGGATATCCGACACCCAGATATCCGAGAACCTCGGATCCGGATAAGGATAGTAAAATAATGGATCCGCCGGATAAGGATCCGATACCTCGAAATACCCTGGATACCCGATCCGTTCCACCCCTATGCTTTTGTCCCTCATAATAATTTATATCCGGTCCTACTAGACATTCTCATAAAACCAACTAAGGTAATTTTTTTTTTAATTTGATAAATGATGATTGGACGATGAGAAATTGAGGCAAATCATTCTCGAGAGTTTGAACTCATCATATCCTACTCCCGAATCAAATATTATGGAATATATCTTTAGTTGTAGAAGTTAAGCCAATGAAGGAGGCAGAATAACCTGAATTCTAAAAAACTAGTGGAGAAGCTTAAAGAGAAGATCGAGAATCTTTAGTCGAATGATGATACTACAATAGAGGAATTATCAGAAGTTCTTAAGGAACTATCTGATGCTCTCAAGGCAAAGAAGATGTTCTGGAAACAAAAAGTCGTGTTCTTTGGTTAAGAGAAGGAGATAGAAATTTAAAATTAGGCTTTGTTTGGACATTATAAATTTTTCGGCAGAGTTCGAGTCAGGTCCTCCTTGATTCAGGTCCTCCTTGATTCGGGTGAGTTCCGTTATGAGGTATAGGAACATAAAAATATCTAAATAACCTATACTAGATGATAACCTGCACCTTGCGCGGGGTAAGTTTTTTTAAAAATATGTGGTATTTAAATATTATTAACAATACATATTTTGTTATCAATAACTTTTTTTACATGTGATTAGGGATGGCATTTGGTACCATTTGGTACCATTTGGTTCAGTTAGGTTCTGTTCGGTTCAAATCTTTGCGGGTTTTGTTCGAATCTTTGCATGTTCGCGTGGGTTTAGGTTCGGATAATCCATTTAATTTTTAAAAAAGTTCATATATACTTTAAATTTCTCAAAATCTAAAAATAAAAATAATATATAACATATAAATTTGAATAATGTATGCCAAAATACTTAAACTTAGCATAAAATTGGTTTAGCTTAAATATTTGGATAGAAAATCAAGATATTTTCAGTATTTTGATATTTTGAGTAACGTTTAGTTATTTTAAACATATACTTTTAACTATTTTTATATATTTCTAAGTATTTTGGACAATTTAAAAACATCTTATGTATTTTGTATATTCTTTTAAATATTAAATTTAAAATAATTAATATATTTAAGTATATAAATCTGGTATACTCGGATATCCGAAATATTTCTGTTCGGATCGAGTTTGGTTCCGGTTCTCTAGATACCAAAATTTTGAACCTTTTCGGATATCTAACCAATTTGGTTAAAGCTCTATACTACTTTTTCGAATTGTATTTGGTTTCGGATTTTTTGCTCAACTCTATTTTTTATTGTAACAAAATTTTAAACGAAAGTAAGGATGGTTCATATTGATTTAGGGTATGCAACAATTTTTAACCAAAACATTTTCTACTATGTATGTGGCCTATTTAATTAATTATTAAAAATTGTTCAAGACCCATTAAAGAAAAACGATGAGCTAAACTGAAAAACATTACCATTGATCACAAAATTTTTAATGTGAGACTTTTACCTTTTTTAGTAATTTATAGTCGTTTCAAAAATTTGAAATATAACATATAAGAAAAAGTCTAAATTTTTTTATTATATGCTTAATGTGATTGTTTAATTTCTTTTAATAATATAAAATTAAACAAAAAGAGAGAAGATAGAAAAATTGTTATAAAATATATAAGATTCATAATCATTAATTGTCATATATATGTTAATCATATTAGCTATTTCCGTAGTTTTTGTCTAAAGAAAGAATATATTTAATGTAATTCCATAGTTTTTAGTTTGATAGTTAAATTTAATAAAAACTATAGTATATATTTATATGGATTAACTTACTTTTCTAAAGATTCTAAAAATCATCTTAATGATGACACGTGACTACAAAGATATGTTGTAATGTTCCCGGATTAATATATAGGGGATGTTTAGAAATGTCACGAAACAATTTATAAAAAGGTAAAATACAACATCCACGACTCTAGTTAAAATTAGATCAAGTACAATACAATTACACTATTGAAAAAGTGAAAGATTACATATCAATCAAATTAGTATGGGAATCATAAACATAAGTGCAGAAAATGAAATGGAAGATTTGAGTGAGTTATGGTGCTTATGGAGAGCATGCGTGAGAGAGTTTAGAGATATTTTCTTTCAGTTTTGGTGTCGAAAATCTTCTAAAGTAAAAATAAGGAAACAGTTCTTCATCATATAAAGCAACCAACAAGTGGTAGATTAAGCAATGTGGTGGGTCCAAATTACATGAGAGCCACCTATATGTGGCGGCTTTTCTTCATATATAAAACCCCTCTCCATTGTCCCCTACGAGTCACCGACTCTCCACCGCCTCCGACTTCCACACCCTGGCGGGAATTGTCCTTTCATTTTATAACATCCTCTCATCTTATAACGTTGTTCTTCTGTTTATGAGTTAACTTCCAACAAAATAAAGATTTTTCTTCATAATCGATACTAATTAATTTGAATCCATTAACTCAATATGCAGAACGCTGGAATGGAAAGCGAACTTCAAACCCAATTGGTAATGAAGTTGTTGTTGTTGTCTTTCTCTTTCTTTTTCTTATGTTTCATGTCACCAGTTGTTATGAACATGAAAGTTTTTGATACTAAAGATAAAACATTTGGTTTGTTTATGAAATGTTAAAACAAATTTTGATAATTCGTTTTAGGTTGGAAGCGAGACACTTCCTCAAGTAACATGGCAGCGGAAGCTGAACAGCAAAGTAAAGAACCCTTCTGAGTTCAAGATGAGTACAAGCGATTTTCTTCACCTGGTACCATTCTTTCTCCATGATTAAATCAAAACGAAACTAGATTAAAAGGACAAATTTAATTCTGTTATTTTGATACAAAAAGGCATTCTTTTTTTTTTGTCGGCACTAAAAGGGTATGGTATGAATGAGAGAATACTAAGTACTGACACCTCTTTCTCTCTGCTTTTCTGAAGTTTCCAATAGGCTATAGATTGTGGCGGCATACTAAACAAGAAGCAGAAAAAGGAAGAGTAAGTTGTCGTTTTCTGTTCACACAACATTCATTTTTAACGAGTACCAAACTCTCAAGCGCTTCCATGTTTGTTTGATAACTTGCAGGTTTCCATTTACGATATCTTCAAAAAGAAGAATGTAAAAGGCAACCATGGTGTCCCTTTAGGTGGAGTTGGGTATGTATAAACACATAGCAGAAGATTAAGTTCTCTATAAACCAACCTTAGATCTTTATCTAGAAATGTTGTTAATAAACCAAACCGAACATTTTTTATAGTGCAGGAAGCATCGGAAGGAGTTACAAAGGTGAATTTCAGCAGTTCAAGCTGTTCCCTAAAGTTTGTGAAGAAGCTCCAATCCTCACAAATCAGTTCTCTGTAAGTGTCTTCCCTTGTCCTGACACTTTACGGACACATAGATGTATACTTTTTGGTTGCTTCTTTAATGCATTCTGATAATCATTTATAGGTTTTTGTTTCGAGACCCGGTGGTGTAAATTACTCAACTGTTCTATGCGCAACAAGTCCAGAGTCTGTAAAGTAAGTCACTTAATAGCTTTGCATGCATCATTTGAACACAAGCATTGTTTTTTATTAACACTTGAGTTATTATGCAGTGGTAGAACTGAAGATTCAGGAATAGAGTCATGGGATTGGAAGATAAAGGGGGACAAATCTACGTATCATGCTCTGTATCCTAGGTCTTGGACCGTCTACAAAGGTATGAAATGATCTCTAATAATTAATGGTTCATTAATAGATCAACATGCATAAGATTCATAATGTATGGACTTTGGAGAACAGAGCCTGACCCCGAACTCAGAATAGTGTCTCGTCAAGTCTCTCCCTTTATACCGAATAACTACAAGGAAAGCAGTTTTCCTGTATCCGTTTTTGCCTTTACGGTAAGAAAAAAATCCGGAGAACATTCCTGATAAACTTTGATGTCAGAACATCATATTCCTGGTGTGTGCTTTTGGCTAATGTTTCACAGGTGACTAATCTTGGAAAAGAAGAAGCAACGGTTACTTTGCTCTTTACATGGGAGGTGACTAATTTCAATCAAACAAAAAAAGATATCTGCTGTTCATATCTTTAAACATTCATGCCAATTTTTGGGCTGTGTATTTATTTAGAACTCAGTGGGAGGAGCTTCTGGGTCTACTGGAGAACACTTCAACTCATCAACAACGTAAGAATCTGCATCTTATCTCTACTGTCAGTGTCACAGTTTTCGTTCTTTACTTCTGACACAAGAAACTGATTTCTAATGCAACATATACCTCAGGGAAAGAGATGGAGTACATGCAATAGCTTTGCATCACAAGTAAACCTCTTTTATTTGAGCCTTTGGTGATTTAAAAATCCTCTGTTTTAACAAACTCAACTTTAACCAGTTTATTGGTGTGTTGATTTAACTTGCAGGACAGCCAATGGACACCCACCAGTTGGTTACGCCATTGCAGCGCAAGAAACAGACGATGTTAGTGTCTCTGAGTGTCCATGCTTCTTGGTTTCTGGTTATTCTTCTAATGAAATCACAGCAAGAGCTATGTGGGATGAGATCAAAAAGGTATCCTTTTTTTTTTTGTCGCAAACCTTCTTTTAAATCTAATCGAAAGAAATTTCAGAATTTTCTGATTTTTTTTTTTTTGTAGAACAAATCATTCGACCGGTTGCCTTGTGAGCCAGGCTCACCTTCGAGACCTGGAACATCCATTGGAGCAGGCATAGCTGCTAAAGTGAAGGTCCCTCCGGGTTGTGACCGTACAGTCACGTTTTCACTCTCATGGGACTGTCCTGAAGTGCGGTTTAATGAGAAGACTTACCACAGGTGTGGCCTAATGATTCACATTTTCCATGTATTTATTTACACATGTCTTGCATGTTCATCTAAAGCAAATCTTTATATCTTACAGACGGTACACAAGATTCTATGGTACCTTAGGCGACGCAGCAGTGAATATGGCTCGTGACGCTCTTCTTAGTACGCGCTTGTGCAATTCTATTTTTTTTTTTTTTTGTTGGTTTCATTTCTATTGCATGACCCTAATATGATGTTTATTATTAATTCTTGATACAAAAAAAACAAGATTATGGTGATTGGGAGTCTCAGATTGAAGAATGGCAAAACCCTATTCTTTTGGACAATTCACTCCCTGATTGGTATAGAGTCACACTATTCAACGAACTATACTATTTCAACTCTGGAGGAGCTATCTGGACAGGTAATTAACTAATCCCATACAGACAACTCAAGAATCTTTCTGACTCTTATATCGATTTCGTTTCACTCATAGATGGCTTGCCTCACAAGCAAAGAAAGATTTCAAACACAGAACAGAACAATATTGATATAGACATCCTCCAGAAAATCAATGCGGTTTGTGATCAGGTTCATCACTCTCCTCCTCAATCTCAAAACGTTGAAGAGAACATTGGGCAGTTCATCTACCTCGAAGGCATTGAGTATCTAATGTACAACACTTACGACGTTCACTTCTACTCTTCATTCGCACTTCTCATCCTCTCACCTAAGCTCGAACTCAGCATCCAGAGAGACTTCGCAGCAGCGGTTATGTTCCGAGATCCCGCCAAGAAAGAGATCATGAGCTCCGGCGAGTGGGTTCCAAGAAAACTGCTGGGATCGGTTCCTCACGACATCGGTCTAAACAATCCTTGGCTCGAGCTAAACGCGTATAACTTCTTCAACACGGATCGTTGGAAAGACTTGAACGCCAAGTTTGTTCTTCAGGTCTACAGAGACGTGGTGGCAACCGGCGATCAGAGCTTCGCGAGAGCGGTCTGGCCGTCTGTTTACGTAGCGGTTGCTTATCTGGATCAGTTCGATAAGGACGAGGACGGTATGATTGAGAACGAAGGGTTTCCGGACCAGACGTACGACACTTGGAGTGTTACAGGCGTTAGTGCTTATTGTGGCGGTCTTTGGGTCGCTGCTCTTCAAGCTGCGTCTGCGTTTGCTAGTATTGTTGGGGAAAACGACGTCGCGTTTTACTTTAACGCAAAGTATGAAAAGGCGAAATCTGTTTACGAGAAGCTGTGGAACGGTTCTTACTTCGATTATGATGATAGCGGTAGCGACTCGAGCTCCTCGATTCTTGCTGATCAGTTGGCTGGACAATGGTAAGGCTCAAGTCAACCGCTGAATTTATATTGGCATAGCTGGGGTCCACAGAATATTCCGTTAGTTTGGGCCGGACATGCAGTTAATTCAAAAAGAAAAAAAAAATTAACTCTCTGAGTCTTTTATAGGTACGCGAGAGCGTGTGGACTGAAGCCGATAACGAAAGAAGAGTGGATAAAGAAAGCGCTCGAGACGGTCCATGAGTTTAATGTGATGAAGGTGAGGGGAGGGACACGTGGCGCGGTGAATGGGATGTCTCCGGATGGACAAGTGGACACGAACTCGCTGGTTTCGAAAGAGGTTTGGGCTGGGACCACTTACTCTGTTGCAGCTTGTATGATTCAAGAAGGACAAAAAGAGAAAGGGTTTCAGACCGCAAGTGGAATCTATGAGGCTGTTTGGTCTGATCGTGTTCTCAGGTATAACAACAAATGAGCTCATTTTCTGCTTTCAGTAAAAGCGTAAACTCGCAACAGGCCTTGGATTCGATTTTCACTTGCTAATTTTTGTGGGTGTTGGTGCAGTTGCTCCTTTCAGACACCAGAAGCGTGGAACATGAACGATGAATACAGGTCTCTCTGTTACATGAGACCTCTTGCTATATGGGCTATACAATGGGCGTTGACACCAATACAAAATTTTGGAGGAGAGAAGCAGAACTTGAAGGCGGGAGATGAAGAAGACAGTGAATTGTTGTTAAGACAGCACAATGGGTTTAAAGAAGTGGCCCGTTATGTGAAACTAGCAGAGAGCAGTGAACATAGAAGCCGTCTCCAACAAACGTACGAGGCCATCCTCAAGACACTTCACCTGTAGCTGTACTAGCTTCTGACTAGAACTTTCTAGTCTAGAAGTCTTAGATGCAACATTTTGCATCAAATGTTATTATCATCAACGTTTCTTGTTCAGTGAGGAACAAGAATCTGGCAGCTATTCCTCAAAATGTTCAAGACATTATTTATAAGAGTATTGGCTGAACTGATCTTATTAGTACGTATGATACATTATTTATACTGAGTACATGATGTATTCTAGGTATAATATACAAAGACTAAAAGACCCTTATATAAATATTCTTTACAAACCCCCTCGAGATAGAGGGAGTTTCATCACTCCAATCTTGGACATGAGCTCCTCGATCGCGCCAATGGTTTTGTAAGAGCATCCGCCAGTTGATCATGCGACGAGACATGATGTACCCTTAGTGCACCAGATTGAACGTTATCACGCACAAAGTGGAAGTCAAGTGCAAGGTGTTTCATCTTCGAGTGGAACACTGGATTGGCACTTAGGTACGCTGCTCCAACATTATTGAAGTAAACTGTAGGAGTTGAGGGCCTCAGGACACCAAGTTCTTGTAATAGCGAAGAAATCCAGCAAAGTTCTAAAGCTGTATTTGTAACTGAATGATACTCCGCACAACACCAGTTTGCTTTTTACAGGACCAGGCGATAGGAGTTTCGCCGAGATAAACAATATATGCATTAGTGGACACAAATCGTCCGTGTCTCCTGCCCAGTCGGCGTCTGAGAAGGCGTGAAGATGTATAGGATAGCTTTTGCTGATGAAGATCCCATGTGTGAGAGTCCCAGCCATATATCTGAGTATACGCTTAGCCGCTTGCCAATGAATTGTCTGTGGGACGATGCATAAACTGCGATAATCTATTAACACTGTAGGCTATGTCAGGTCGAGTGTAAGCCAAGTACTGCAGAATCCCGATCACCATCATGTACTCTTTTGGATCGTCTAGAGGAGTACCTGAAAGCAAAGAGAGCTTAGGCGTGGTTTCTTACGGCGTGGAGACAGGCTTGGCGTCGACCATATGATGTTTGGTGAGAAGATCAACAATGTATCTTTGCTGCATCATCTGAAGGCCACGCTGTGTACATGCAACTTCGTTTCCAAGAAAATAGTGTAAATCCTGAGGTTCGTTGAGGGAGAATTGCGAAGCCAATACATGTATGAAGCGGTGACCAGAGAAGAGCTGCTCTCGGTAATGATTATGTATTCAACGTATACCAAGATGCAGAGTACATGAGTGTCGTGCAGATAGATGAAGACTGATTTGAGTTGTGACATCCCATTTGGCTTAAAAAAAATCTTGATTTCTTGGTACCAGGCTCGAAGGGCCTGTTTGAGAGCAGATAATGCTTTCTTCAAGCGACATATATGATGAGGACAGTCTCGGTCGACAAAGCGCGGTGGTTGTGATACGTAGACTTCTTCTTTGAGTGTTCAATGTAAGAAGGTGTTGTTGACGTCGAGTTTCTTGAGAGGCCAAGACTTCGTCATCGCGAGATGTAAGACAAGTCGAATGGTCATAGACTTGACGACGGGATTAAGGGTTTCTCCATAGTCAACTCCGTACTCCTGATTGTACCCACAAGCAACCCACCTTGATTTGTACCTGCCAAGCTCACCATTAGACAAATATTTCAGTGTATGGACCCGTTTCAAACCAATGACATCTTGATTTGGTGCTGGTGGAACCAATTCAAAAGTCACGCTTATGGAACGACGCCAATTCTCATCTCGCATGGCCTGGTGGATTGTGGTTGGGATTTTAATGTCCGGTTTGGTCTTTGTGGCAACGAGGGTGAGCTTTTTACTTGGTTTAGAGATGTTGTTTTCGGAACGAGTTTTCATGGGATGGGCATTTTGAATTTCTGGTGGAGGGTTTTGTGTAGCGGAGGTAGGATTAGTGGTTGTTTGGTGCAGTTCAGGGTTGGCTGTTTCTGGTTCAATAGGTTGTATTTGTGGCAAAATCGTCTATGTTGCATTAGATGTCTCTGTTGAAACATGTCCAATACCCGTATCATGACTATGTTCTGCAGTAGCAGTGGGAGTAAACGATGTCTGAGGCATATGTTGGTGAAGATCCTGAGCTGGGGGAGCTGTTGAAGGCGAGTGTACGAGTGGTGGCTGTTTTATCGGAATTAGGGTTGGGGGTGTAAAGGTTGGATGTGTTTCTTCTGGGTCGGAATTGGTTCTGTGGGGTGTAGTGAAGGGAAAGTCAGATTCCACAAAAGTCACATGTCTGGAAGTATATGTGCGACCCGTAGGTTGATGCAAGCAAAGATATGTGCTCTGCGTAAGAGAGTAGCCAATAAAGACACACAAAAAGGAGCGGGAGTCTAATTTCTGAGAGGTATGCCGCCGCAGCCAAGGATATCAGGCACACCCAAAGATACGCAGCTTCAAGTAGTTTGGTGGTTTTTGGAAGAGCATGGCATATGGAGATTCTTTGGTAAAGACAGATGATGGTTGCCGGTTGATCAAGTATACAGCCACAGTGAAGGCATAAGCCCAATACTCGGTTGGCATGGAAGCTTGGTGGAGTAGAGTCAAGCCCGTTTCGACGATATGCCAATGTTTTCTATCAGCAATTCCATTGTGCTCAGGAGTATAGGGCGGTGAAGTGAAATGAGATATACTATGAGCAGCAAGAAACTGTCTAAGGGCCACGATTTCCCACCATTATCGGAGTATAGATTTCGTATAGGAAGGTTGAAGTGTTTCTCGACAAGGGTTTTGAGACGGGTCAAGATATCTCGCACTTGGAATTTTTTTTGAGAGGATATAGCCAATTATAATGGGTAAAGTGATCAACAAAGATAAGTTAGTACTTGTATTGATAATTAGAAAGAATGGGAGAGGTCCAGACATCAGTGTAGATATATTGGAGAGCTTGAGTTGAGGAGATAGAGTTTGTATAAAAGGGAAGCTTATGAGTTTTATTAATAAGGCAATGGGTTTTGAGAAGCAAAAGAAACTGACAAAGAAAACTGAGAAACAATAGTTTGTAAAGTAGAGATAGATAGATGTCCCAAGCGTGAGTGCCAGTGGGTTATGGAGGTTTCGGTGTTGGGAGCCAAAGAGAGAAATGGTATTGCGGGATGATACTGGCCACTCGTACAGCTCATCTTTAGTTTTGCCTTGGAGTAATCGGTTCCCCGTGCTCAGATCTTTCACCTGGAAATGGGCAGGAAAGAATTCAACAGAGACATTGTTAGCATTACAGAAGGGATATATGGAGATAAAGTTTTTCTGTAGATTAGGAGCATAGAGGACATTATTTAAAGAACAAGAACGAGTAGGGGTGGTAAGGTAAGTGGAAACAGTATGCGAGATAGGAATCGTCGAACCGTCGGCGATGGTAACTCTTCTCCTCCAGTATACGGCTTGCGCAAGGAGAGATTGCTCAAGTCTGTCGTAAGGTGGTGAGTCACGCCACTATCGAGAATCCAGTTGTTTGGATTATAAGCCTGTGTCGTCGCCATGATAGCCCTTGGTTGCCATGATGTAGGCGATGGAGTGTTGTTGCGCGTAGCCAACTGCGAACCCGCAGACAATCCTGACAGCTGCAAACAACGGCGTGCGCTTTGTCCATACGCGCCACATAGCTGACAGCGACCCTGATATCCGTGTGTTTGTTGATCCGGGTGTGGCGAGAACTGCTGCGCTGTTGCCAATTTTGTTGATCCCTGTTGTTGTTGTTGCGACTCTGTCTGTGATAGTTGTGATTGTTGTTGTTTGATGTTCCTCGAAACTGAGCCGCATTAGCAGTAACAGGTAACACAACAGATGTTGGATTCTTTGTCTGGAGCTTGACTTCAAAATTGAGTAGCTTCTCATGAATCTCAATGATCTAAGGGGTCGTTTCACAGCTCTCGATTTGATCGACTACCTGTTTGTACTCTTCAGGTAATCCTTCGCGCACATATTTGACTTGACCCTCCAGCTTGTATGGTTTCCCAAGTAGTGCGAGCTTATCAAAACGGGTTGTGAAACCCTGAAAATAAGCGTCAATGGACATTGTTCCTTTCGTCCATGACTTCACTTGTTGTCGCAGTTGTTTGATGTGCGCACGACTAGGCTTAGCGTATGTGGCTGAGAGGGTTTGCCAGATCTGAGAAGATGTTGTTGTTGTAAAGAGTATCGGTCGAATGGAAACCGTGATGGCTCAAAGCAACAAGTTATAGCTTAGCTTGTCTTGACGCTTCCAGAGAGTATAAGCTGGATTTGTTGAGAGAACACCATCATTATTGACGGTTGGATTTGGTTGAACGGAGGAGCCGTCGATGAAACCGGCGAGATCATACCCATCCAACAAGGCGTGAACTTGACGAATTCAATCAGAATGTTTGAGGAGCTGAGTTTTGTAACGTTGGTCATGTTCACGTTGAGAAGGTTTTGAGAGTCTGAAAACATGATGGTTCATTCGAAGATTCAGGTGAGATCAACATCAATGGCGTATTGAAGCTCTGATACCATATAAGAGTATTGGCTGAACTGATTTTATTAGTACATATGATACAGTATTTATACTGAGTACATGATGTATTCTAGGTATAATACAAAAGACCAAAAGACCCTTGTATACATATTCTCTACATTATTATTCTCACATACTTCCCATATATAGCAGGTAAACTTCCGGTGAAGTACTTAGGGCTGCTCCTAATGACAAAGGTAATAAAAAAACTAGGCTATATACCACTGGTGGAAAATAAATTCAAGTACTATTCGGGCGACACGGTTTTCATACGCATAAAGACTACTGATTAAATCGGTTCTTATGATTATTGTCAGTTTTCGGTCATCAGCCTATAGACTTCCTATCGACTTTCGAGTGACTTTGTGAGAGAGACAGAGTTTGTATGGTCTTTTCCTGAGTTCAAATCTACCTAAGTAAAAAATCGCATGGTTAGACATTTGTAAGCCTAAGATTGAGGACTGGGATTCTAATCACTCTAAAAGGTGAGTTGTCAATGGATTAAAGCTTATATGGAAAATGATATCAACAACTTGGCTATGTGGTCAACGATAAAAATCTACCTAACTCAACAAAAAAGCTTCTAGGAATTGAATGACAGGTCGCAAGAAGGTTTTGGATGTTGAAGAAGATCATAAAGCTGAGAGGTATAGCTATTAATGTATATATATTGGTTAAAGTTGGTTTAGTGATTGTATTCGGTATTGGTACAAAGTGTAAACCATATACAAGAATTATATAAGATTTAGTATGCAACATAAACTAATAACAGAACGTATTTATTTAATCCAAGTTCATCTTTTTTGTCGAACTTCTCTAGCTCAACTAACATGTTATCAGATCGGTGAGGATCAATTCCCAATCGATTCTATCTTTCTTTAGCTTTGGCTTGACTTTGATTCTTTGGTTCTCCATCAATTTATTATTTCTTGAAACCTATTTCTGTCAAAATCATTTGTTTCGGGCTTCATATCAACTACAATGGTGATCAGAAGAAGAGTTATTCACTTTCTAGCAGAGCAACATCATCAGTGAGGAAATCTTCAATTCATGAAGTCTCGCCACCTAACAACACAATCAATTGAAAACATCAATTCTCCATCCTACTTTGCAAGTGGTGACAGTCCAGGAGTTTGAACATTTATGAGGTACTCGATGGTACGAATTATGATAATTGGTGTATAGCTATGAAAATAGTGTTAGATACAAAGACCAAAACTGCATTTATCGATGGATCTTTTGCTAGACCAAGTGAATCTAGTCATATCTTCAGAATCTGGTCAAGATATAATTCCATGGAAAAGTTTTGGATATCAAAGTCTATTTCAAAACAGATCTATAAAAGCATTCTCAGATTCAACGATGCTTTAGAAATTTGGAAAGATCTGTCAGCATGATTTTATATCAGAAACCTTCCAAGATCCTGTCGACTCTTTAAGAAAATTTGTTCCTTACAACAAGGCTCTATTGATTTGGCTACATATTCCACTACTCTGAAGATTTTATGGAATGAACTGGATGGTGCAAATTTTTTGGATACTTTCCATAGCTGTGATTGTTGCAAAGCTATGAACAAGAAAGCAGAACATTTTCAAAGCTATGAACAAGAAATCAGAACATTTAAAGATCATTAAGTTTTTGGCTAGCTTTAATGAGCCATGTGACATCATTGTTGTGGCATACATGAGGAACTTGTACTTGACTGATAAAACACAAGGCACAATCCAATCAATCCAAGTTGTCGACAAGCCCATCTTTTGCACTACCGCTCTAATGAAATCTCATTCCATTCTATCATATGCTTTGCTTATGTTTTTTTTTTAATTACCACTCTCTTATTCCTTCTTCCTGTTTTTGTTCTAAGGTATGAAACATATCCTGAGCAATCATAATCTTATAAGTTACATGTTTCCAGAAACAAAGGTTGGCTGGTCTCTGAAATATGATCTGGCTATACCTTTTTTAAGTCGATGGCATAAAACCTTAGAGAGTATTTTGTAGCTAACGTTACATAAACTAATTGGCCGAAATTGGGCCATCACAGTAAGCTTATCTTTCTTTGGACTGAGACAAACATTTGTATCATTTAATCCTTGAGCCATAATCCCATTGAAACGGAATTTATCAACCCTTCACAATATCCCAGAACTTCTGATAAATAGTGTTGTCATCTCATTTGGTCCATGGCTTTTTTCAGGATGCATCACAAATAAAGTTAGTTTGATTTATCATTATATGACTGGAGCTGTAAGATATCCGTTAACGAATCCTTAACAGTCGTAGTAATATCTGATAATTCTTCATCTATCTCTTCTGGATTAGACGATTTGAAAATACTCCTAAAATAACTAGTAGCAGTGGCCCGAGTCATTCATTAACCTCGTAATTTGATTTTTTGTCTGTCTTTGTTTTGTTAAAGCATGGAAAAACTTTGTGTTTCTATCTCCTTGTAATCATAGAACTCTACCCTTTTGTTTCCAGAACATTTCCTCGACTTTAAGAGCTGCAGAAAGTTCATTTAGTGCCTCTATTAACTCATTTGTTGTCACATTGTCATTTGAGTAAATAACCTCAACTTTTTCTTTTAGTTCCTCCAATTGCTTTTCAGAATTTATATCATTTTATCTCCTCCAATGACTCAAAGCTTTCATACAACTCGAGATATGCACCATTATATTCACACCAGTCGAAAGTTCTGGCAAATTTCATCCTTCCAAGATCACATGTTTGATCTCCTCGCTATCCAATCAACGTTTATCAAATTTAAACTTTTTCTTCACTTTAATTGGTTTCACCAAGATGCTTGTTAGAACTAGACAATGATCCAGTCTCCTCATACATAAATATTGAACTGAAGAATATGAGAATTTTTCATGCCAGTTTTCATTTTCTACAGCTCAATCTGGATGATATCTTACGGTTAACCGTCTTTTTTTACATACCTAAATTATCATATTTCCACTGAATTAATTAAATTATTTCTTTTATATTTTTAATAGCTTCTGTGTTATCAAATAGATGCTGATTTGTCAGAGTTTTATTAGACAGGACAGAGTTTTTCTATAATAGGACTAATTATCCATGCCTCTTCTTAAGCGGGAAATAGTTAATGCACCAATAAATAGTTAATGTTTGTTAAATGATCCCCTAAATATTATTTGTGAAGTAATTTGATATGTGTCATCAGCACATTCAACAAGAAAATATGACATGCTTACAAAAAATATGACATGTCACTAACTTAAATGTAACATGTATAACTTTTCAATAAAAAAATATATTTTTTGGTAAAATGTTTTAAATATGGAAATGACTATTAACTCATATATCATCATTAATGTAATTTCTCTATAAATATTTTTTTTTGGCAAAACTATTCAAATATATTAATAACCCATATACAGTAAAAACTCTATCTTTAATTGGTGACCATCAAAGGAATAATAAGAATGGCGATGAAAGAAATGAAGATGAACAAAATAGTAGGAATATTTATTCCATGTTGTTCCTTCTCAGATTTTATAATTAATAATATTGGGACTAAGGTATTGCACTATAATTTAGTTACAAATTAATAAAATACCTTAGTCTCAATATTATTAATTTATAGAATTTTTACTGTATATGAGTTATTTATATATTTTAATAGTTTTACCAAAAATAAATATTTATAGAGAACTTACATTAAAGATGATATATGAGTTAATAGTTATTTCCATATTTAAAACATTTTACAAAAATATAAAATTTTATTGGAAAGTTATACATGTCACTAACTATTTTTGTAAGTCATGTCATCTTTTCTTGTTGAAATTGAATGTGGTGAAGGCACATGTTAAATCACTTTACAAATAATGTCTAGTGGATTAATTTATAAAAAGTTTCATTTTTAGATATCTCAATTTTTTAAATTTTTATTTTTTGTAAAAAAATAAATAGTTGATTTTACTATATACGTATTAATTAAATTATAAAGGTTCTACTGTATCATTAAATTTATATATATATATATATATATGACACTAATAACAATAAGCTAAATAAAACTACAAATATAATTTTACATCAAATATCTTTTTTGATAGTTAAATGATCAAAATTTTATTAAAATTAGTTTTTTCATCAGGTTAATTAACAAATTAATTTTTATAGTTTAACACTTTTAATTAAAACAAACAAAATTCAAATTTTATTAAAATTTATATAATTTTTAATTTAAAACTAGATGATAAGAGATATATTTAAATTAAATAATCATTAAATATAAAATAAATGTTCTTATAATCTTTAATTTTAATTTTATTAAAAATTTAAATAAAATCAAACTGAAATAATTAAATGAAATCAAAAGAAATAAGATTACAAAAATACGTCAAAGTTAAAATTTGAAAATAATAATGCCCAGATGTAAATTAAATTTTCTTTTAAAATAAATTTTCCTAGTATTCCATTATTTAGACAATGTGTCTGTCTTTTTCTTAGATAGTAGGTGATGTGTCATAGTGTCTGAACGTAATAGATTATATTAATTAACTCACGGAAGAAGTCACAAGTCAACATCATTTTTCTTAAAAGGAGAATGACTTTATTACTAAACCCAAACCAAAACTAAGAGCATATGCAATGGTGGACTCATTGTTGGAGTCCTTAGGATTAGAATAGTATTAATTTTTTTTTTTTTTTTTGAATAGTTAAGGACTCTTGTGAAAAATGTGTGTACAATGGTGATCCCGAAATTGGAATCCTTAGGAATAAAAAATGTTTTTATTTTTTTTTAGTAAAATATAAATTTTATATATTAGATGATTAAATACAATAACTTAACATAAAATACAATAAATAAACATAAAATACAATAATTAAACATAAAAGACATTAATTAAACATAAAATACAACAATTAAAGATAACAACAATAATTTTACATAAAGATAGAATAATTCCTAATCTTCATCACCAAATTTATTCCAAAGATTTTGAACTAAATCATTTTTCAATCGTTCATGTGTTTGCCTATCACGAAGATCATTCCGACTCGGAAAGATATTATTCAGAATTGTTGGCCTCTCGGTTTCCACCTCTGAACATCTGGGGACGTCTCCTTCTTCAAATTCATCTATATCAATACGAGAGTATCCATTCCGTTCATCTTCGACTATCATATTGTGGAGTATGATACATGCTCTCATAATCTTCCCTATCTTTTCTTTGTTCAATGTTTTTACCGGATTTCGCACAATTGCAAATCGAGATTGCAATACTCCAAAAGCCCGCTCCACATCTTTTCGGGCTGCTTCTTGAAATTTAGCAAATAACTGTTGTTGAGGAGTTTGAGGGAGGGTGATAGATTGGATAAATGTTGACCATTTTGGATATATACCGTCTGTGAGGTAGTACGCCAACTTATACATGTGTCCGTTGACCATATACTTTACCCTGGGAGCTCGACCTTCTAAAATGTCATCAAAAACAGGAGACCGATCGAGGACATTGATATCATTTAAGGTACCTGGAAGACCAAAAAAAGCGTGCCGACGAACGCCCACTCATACGCTGACACGTCACTAAGGATTCACTCCTTATAATCCTTCGTGACGGACCACTCCTTACATCTATTAACTTAATTAATACTATTTTAATCAAAATAACCTAACAAATTACCCTAAGGACTCGTCTAAACGAACCGTTGTGGGTGGTCTAACAAGATCAAACTGTTTAAGATATCAAATGCAGAAGGGCTGAAAAGGCGGAGAAACATCATCGCTCTCTTTCTTAAAAGTCAACTGTGAATCGAAAGACAGTTGTCTATATCTGATCGTTAATTTTTCTCCCTACTCTTATTTGATGGCTTCTTCGTCGTCTCGCACCTGGAGATACCGTGTCTTTGCAAGCTTTCACGGAGCAGACGTCCGAAAAACATTCCTCAGTCACCTACGCAAAAAATTTAACTACAACGGTATTACGATGTTCGATGATCAAGGGATCCAGAAAAGCCAAACAATTTCCCCTGCCCTCACACGAGCGATTATGGAGTCCAAGATTTCGATAGTCGTACTATCGAAGAACTATGCCTCTTCGAGCTGGTGTTTGGATGAGCTGTTGCAGATTTTGAAGTGCAAAGAAGATACTGGGCAAATAGTGATGACCATATTCCATGGAGTAGATCCATCTGATGTGCGGAAACAGACCGGAGAGTTTGGGATTGCTTTCAACGAAACTTGTCAAGGGAAAACAGAGGAAAAGGTGCGGAGATGGAGCAAAGCTTTGAACGAGGTGGGCAACATAGCCGGAGAACACTTCCTAAACTGGTTTGTTTCTATTAATTTGGGAAATGTTAATATCTTTGAGAATTTTACATAACTATTTGATGAATTCATGGTGATTTCTCTCTCTCTTGTTAGGGACAATGAATCGACGATGATTGAAAAAATTGCCAGAGATGTTTCAAACAAACTCAACACGACAATCTCTAGGGGTTTTGAAGACATGGTGGGGATTGAAGCACACTTGGAGAAGGTGCTTTCTTTGTTACATTTAGATCATGAGGATGGAGCTATGATTGTTGGAATCTGTGGCCCTGCAGGCATTGGTAAGACTACCATTGCAAGGGCCTTTCATAGCCGACTCTCTAGCAGTTTTCAGCTTTCATGTTTTATGGAGAATATTAGGGGAAGCTGTAACACTGGTCTTGACGAGTATGGATTGAAGCTGTGTCTACAAGAGAAACTTCTTTCTAAGATTTTAAACCAAAGTGGTATAGCGATATACCATTTAGGTGCAATTCCGGAGAGACTATGTGACCAAAAAGTTCTTATCATTCTCGATGATGTGGACGATCTCCTGCAACTTGAAGCTTTGGCTGATGAAACTAACTGGTTTGGTCCTGGAAGCAGGATTATTGTCACCACATAGATCAAGAGATTTTGGAACAACATGGTGTCAAGAGTACATACCATGTTAATTTCCCAAACAACAAAGAAGCTTGTAAGATCTTTGATAGATATGCTTTTAGACAAAGCTCTGCACCACATGGTTTCGAAAAAGTTGCTGAGAGAGCAACAAAGCTCTGCAGCAATCTTCCATTGGGTCTCCGTCTCATGGGTTCAGCTTTACGGGGAAAGAAAGATGATGAGTGTGAAGTTATACTTCATAGGCTAGAAAATAGCCTTGATCCAAAGATTGAGGGAGTACTGAAAGTTGGATATGACAGCTTACATGAGAACGATCAATCTCTTTTTCTTCACATTGCATTCTTTTTCAACCACGTAGACAATGAACATGTGATTGCCATGCTGGCCGATAGTAACTTGGATGTCAGACTAGGATTGAAAACCCTCGCGTATAAATCTCTCATACAAATATCAACTAAAGGATATATAAGTCATGTTCGTTTGGTCGTCGCACGTCCCGGCGTCTGCGGCTGCGGTAATGTTTTTGAAAACTCTTGTTCGTTTCGTTGACGCAGATCCCGGCGTCTGAACGCCGCATCTTGGCGTCGATCGCCGAAAAAATCTGCGTCTGCGTCAAAAGTTCTGCGTCTGAGGTGTATTTTACACCTTTACCCTTATTATATTTGATTATTTACAAGGGAAACCCTAAAATCTCCATAGACGCTCCAATTGGACGCAGCCTCTCTCCATCTCTCTGTCGTCTCAGCCTCTCTCCATTGACACAGCTTCTCTCCATCTCTCTCGTCTCAGCTTCTCCATTGACGCAGCCTCTCTCCATCTCTCTGTCGTCTCAGCCTCTCTCCATTGACACAGCCTCTCTCCATCTCTCTGTCGTCTCAGCCTCTCTCCATTGACACAGCTTCTCTCCATCTCTCTCGTCTCAGCTTCTCCATTGACGCAGCCTCTCTCCATCTCTCTGTCGTCTCAGCCTCTCTCCATTGACACAGCCTCTCTCCATCTCTCTGTCGTCTCAGATTCTCCATTGACGCAGCTCTCCATCGAGCTCTCTCGGCTCAGCCTCTCCCTCTCGACCATCCTCTCTAGTTCAGACCCCTCAGGCTCTCAGTCAAGCTCAGACCCTCTCAAGCTCAGACCCTCTCAAGCTCTCCACGACCCGTATTGCTTTCTCTCCGTCACGAGTTCTTCTCCGTCACGAGTTCGTCACGAGTTGCTCTCTCTTCTCCTTTTCGCGTTGAGGTATGTCTCTGTTCTAAAGCTTCCTGAATGTTCTACTGTTAATGAATGCTCTACTGTGACACATTTATCAAGTTCAATCTTTGGTCTCAGGCTCTTTGGTCTTTGAACCTGCCAAGCTCAATCTCTCGTATTGAAGCTCTCTCTCAAGAACTCTCTCGAGTCTTCAGACTGCTGCTGTTATCGAGTCTTCACTCTCTCAAGGTCTGTTGTTATTAATGGTCTCTACTCTCTAGTAAAGCATTGTACATGGTTTTGTTAAATGCAATATTAGATGGCACGAGGTAGCAATGTCTTTGTCCATAAACGATGTGATAAGCCATGTTTTTTATACGTTTTTTATGTGATAAGCAATGTATTTGGTTGGCTCTAGTTGGTAAAGACATGTTTTTTATACGTACATGTTTCATCTCTGCCAATGTTTGTATGTGGTTGTGAGTTCTGCTTGATGGGTTTCTTAGCTTCTTTCTTAGGTTTGTGTTATGGGTTTATAGAAGATCTTCTGATGGGTTTGTATAAGATCTTCTGTGTTATCAACTTTGTGTTTTTTTAATGGATTTTATAGCACACGTTAGTAGCATCAGGGTTTGTTTGATAGCGTTAGCTCAATGGTACATCCCAAGTCTTGCACTTGTTACTTGGTTTCAAATAGATTTGAAAACGTTAGCTCAATGTTTTGATCTAAATAGATTTGAAAACGTTAGCTCAATGCTTAAAGTTGATGAGATTTAGTAAGTGAAAGGTGAGAGCTTTCTTCTTCTTTTGATCTAACTTCTTCCTCTCCTTGCAAACCTTTTCTTTCTCTCAGATCTATAATCTCCAAGTTGCTGTTGTTCTCTGTGTTTGACTATTCATTTTCGTACTTCTAGTGAGTTTTTTTTTTTACTTTCTAATTTTGAAGTTCATAGCTTTGCTGGTGATAATGACTTTAGTTAATGTGTCTAATTTAGTGAAAACGAAAGTTGATTTGAGTTTGTGAGTAACATCGTTAAGAGTTTTGTAATTCTCTGGAGTGACATGTCCTCTTTGTTGAAAAGTCTCTCTTGTTTACTTCCAGAGACGTCTCCCATGAGTTACGTAACTAAATGGTCAGATATTCATTTTGTTAAGAGCTTGTCTGTTTTTTTTTTGCAGGCTCACACTCCATCTCGAGCTTGTCTGTGTCTGTGTGTCTCTCACTCCATCTCGAGCTCTCACTTCATCTCCATCTTGAGGTAACAGTCTATGTTTGATACTGATTGTGATGGCCTTTGTTTTCTATGCTTGCTTCATTCGTGTGTTATGTGTGATGTATGATGTCTTTCATCTTTTGCAGGTCTCTCTTCTCGTCTCTGCAAACCCATCTCAGGTTCATGTTCTTTGATTTATTAGTGTGAAGTTATCTGTCTCTGTAGTGATTCCCATCTCAGGTATTCATTTTGTTAAGAGCTTGTCTGTTTTTTTTTTTGCAGGCTCACACTCCATCTCGAGCTTGTCTGTGTCTGTGTGTCTCTCACTCCATCTCGAGCTCTCACTTCATCTCCATCTTGAGGTAACAGTCTATGTTTGATACTGATTGTGATGGCCTTTGTTTTCTATGCTTGCTTCATTCGTGTGTTATGTGTGATGTGTGATGTCTTTCTGCTTTTTGCAGGTCTCTCTTCTCGTCTCTGCAAACCCATCTCAGGTTCATGTTCTTTTGATTTATTAGTGTGAAGTTATCTGTCTCTGTAGTGATTCCCATCTCAGGTTCATGTTCTTTGGTTTCATTTATTTGTTTGAATGGGCTCTGTTGTTTCAGAAAGGAATCTGTTAGTTGTTCAGAGATCTATTTGTTTGCTCCTTAGTGATGAAACGTAAATGTTTTTTTTTTTTAACTTTTCAATTGTACATTTGTATACAATTATCATTTTTATGTAATATTGAAATATCTTTTTTATTTATTTAAGATTTGATGAATTATTTATCTTTTGTTTTGTGATAAATATTTTGATATATTTATGATAAAAAATGTTGTCAAATTTTGTATATTTGACTAAAAATTTAAACTACATTTTATTTCCTTTAAATACAATTTTACAAATTTAAATACATTTTATTTCTGTAAAATACAATTTTACAAAATTTTAAAATTAAAATATGAATTAAATGAAAATAATCGCAGCGTCGACCAAACGAACAGTCTTTAAATCGACTTCCTGCGTCTGCGTCTGCGGCTGCCAACGTCCAGCGTCTGCGTCTGCGGCTGCCAACGTCCAGCGTCTATGAAACGAACAACTAGCTGCGTCGGCGTCTGAGTCTGCGTCTGCGTCTGCGTCAATCAAACGAACAACAAACAAAACGAATAGACGCAGACTCAGACGCCGACGCAGACGCCGAAAGCGGCGTCAACCAAACGAACAGCACTATAGTGATGCACACGTTACTACAACAAGTGGCTCGACAAGCGGTCCAAAGACAAGAGCCTTGGAAAAGGCAAATCATTTGTGATGCTCAGGAGATTTTTGATATACTTGAAACTGATTCTGTAAGTTCGACTTTTTTTCTTTTCTTTTCACTGGAGTACTTGGGAAGACGACTCACTGATATGATCTATTGTGCTAACATTTTTTTTTTTTTTTTGGAATTTGGTTTAGGGAAGTAGAATTGTGACGAGTATATCTTTTGATATATCCACAATCGTGGATGACATGCATATAAGCGCAAGAGCGTTTAAAAGAATGCGTAATCTTCTATTTCTCAGCGTCTACCAGAGAGGACGACGTGATACAAATGTTAGATTGAATGTGCCCGAGGACATGGATTTTCCACCGCGTCTAAAGTTATTACATTGGGAAGCATACCCACGAAACGGTCTTCCTATTACATTTAGTCCGATATATCTGCTTGTAGAACTCAATTTAAGACATAACAAGCTTGAGAAGCTCTGGGGAGGAACCCAGGTTGGTCTTTTATACTTGCTAACTTTGAATATTTGAAACATGTACTTTTCTATAAATGTAATGCTGTTCTTCCTCTGTTTTGTTGTTTTACGTTCAGCTTCTTACGAATCTCAAAAAGATTCATCTGGCTGGGTCCTCTTGTTTAAAAGAACTCCCAGATCTTTCAAATGCTACAAATCTCCGGTGGGTAGATTTGAGGGCGTGCTCTTCTTTGGTAGAGATCCCTTCCTCTTTAGGAAATTGCCATAAACTAGAGTTTTTGCACCTGCTGTTATGTAAAAAGCTACAATATGTTCCATCTCACTTCAACTTGGCATCTCTTACATCTGTGAGCATGCTCGGATGCTGGAAAATGAGACAAATTCCAGATATTTCCAGAAATATCAGAGAACTCGCAGTCACTGACACAATGTTGGAACAAGTTCCCGAATCAGTTAGGCTTTGGTCTGAACTTGTGAGATTCAGCATATATGGCAGTGTCAATCCACGTCTAGATTTGGCAAAAACCTATCATGACCAAAGTGGGGCAGATATTGAGAAAATTTCAGATTGGGTGAAAGACATTCATGGTTTAAAGGAGCTTCATATAGCTGGCTGTCCAAAACTTGCATCACTGCCAGAGCTCCCTGACTCTCTCAGAGTACTAACAGTAGACAATTGTAAGTCACTGGAGAGTGTATTTGTTCCTTTTGACTCTCAGATTGAGGAACTATATTTCCCCAACTGCTTCAAATTGGATGGAGAAGCACGGAGAATAATTACTCAACAATCAATTAGGACATACTTACCCGGAAAAGAAATACCTGCGGAGTTCGATCATCGAGCTATAGGAAACACTTTGACCTTCCGTTCAGATTCTTATGGATTCAGGATTTGTGTCCTTGTTTCGCCTAAACAGTTCACGAAAATAGCTTATCTAATGGTTTCGTGTCGCATACGCATTGGCAATTGCATACTCTTAGAGGAAGAAATGGGTCGAAAATTCATTTTTATTTTAGCGGAACATCTATGTATATATCAACCTAAATTGCTTGGTGGAGAAGGATGGCTTGGACTGGACAACGAGATATCGTTTGAATTCAGCACCACATCCGAGGACCTCAAAATTATTGAATGTGGTGTCCAGATCCTGGCAGATAAAACCGACGGTGGCAGCTAGGGAGGCTATGAATGTTGACAGATGTTTGGCTTGTGAACCCAAAGTAATATATTTGAAGACCAGGCAAGTATCACTGTGATCTGTTCATTATGTTTGTTTGGGGAGAGAAGGGGAGTGGGGTTATTATTATACATGTTTGTTTCTCTACTTTGTATTATGTTTTTGAGATTGATTTCAAATAGTCTTTTGTATAGATTTCTAAGGACATATGAAAGTGTAAGTAAGCTATTTTGTAGTAAGGAATATAACTAGAGCTTGACCCGCCTGCATTTTTCTGCGGATGGCATTGCCTTTCAGATGTTGTGATAAAAGGAAAATCCTTTAGCCTCTGGTTTAGCAAGTGATGTACATGGAAAAGTAAATCTCTCAGTACGTTTTCATCTTCGAATCATCAGTTGGTGTTCAAACGATGTTTCTGGCGTATTGTTTGCCATGTACAGTTGACTGTTTTGAACAAAGGAACAAACAGCTCAGGTCGAGGAGGAAGCTGAATGAACAAGTTGCAGAATTTTCAATTTAGGATCAAGGAAAACGGTATAGACTATTTTTACCGTGGTTGCAGAAGCTGAGGATTAGAGACGAGTATGGTATCAAGAGTTCGTGTGTTTTGGGTTTCGCAAAAACAGCGATTGCATTTAGGGTTGATAACTTCTTTTACTCTGCTCAACATTTTTTTTCCAAGCAGGTGGAGTCACTTGACTTGTTTTTCACGTCTCCACGTGTTCCCAGATAGAGGGGTGATCTTAACTACTTATTGACTTGGTCGGAGGGGATATCGGCCAATTCATATATCAATATGGTGCCTCGGTCCCGATAAGTACATATACTTGGACTCTGTGTTAAAACATACATCAACACATAATATAATCAAATTTCATACACATAATTCGGCTTTTACATACATTGACAAATTATCTATTAGTCATAAATAACGGAATCTGAACTAACCATTACATCTATATTATTAAAACCGAAGTACAAATTAGGTTTGTTTGGAAATATGGATAGTAGTTTTAAAAAAAGTTTGTTTGGAAACATAGATAGCAATTTAAAGAAAAAGTTTTGTTTGGAAACATGGATAGCAGTATAAAAAGAATATCATGTTATTTGGAAACATGAATAATAGTATATTAATAAAAAAATAATGGGCTTATGTTATTTAAAAACTTGAATGTCTATCTATATTTTAAAAATTATCTATTTGGGGCAGCTTTATAATATACGAAAATTGGCTAATCTAATTACCTAAAAACATCTTTTATCTAAAACAGTGATAAAAAACAATTTAAACTTATATACTTATTTCAAATCAAAATAATAATTTAATGTTGATTTATATCAAACATTGATTTAAAAATATACATATATTCCAAATTGATCTTTACTAAAATATTTTCCAATAACCATTATAATAAAAATACAATACAAAGCTCAATTTCATATACCAATTTAAATTATGGTTTTTATATTTCATATTAAGTTTTTAAAATATAATATATGTGATTATTTATATGATGGTACGTATAAAATACTATTATTTATATGATTGCTTATATGATGGTACGTATAAAATACAATTAATTATATGATGACACAAATATGATATATAATAGTGACTAAGGGTGGGCACTCATATATCCATTCAGGTTCGATTCGGGTGTTTTGGGGTTACAGGTTTCCGGAGATCAAAGATTTCAGCTCCATTCGGATATTTCTACATTTCAGTTCGGGTTCGATTCGTATCTTTGTGAGTTCGTTTCAGGTTCGAATAACATATTTAAATTATTTTATAAAATTTAAAATTCATTATATACTTTAAATTTCTCAAAATCTATAAACAAAACAATATATTACATATAAATTTGAATAATATATGTCATAATATTTACACTTAACATATAAATTTGGTTGGTTTGGATATTTGAATAGAGAATCAATAATTATTTTAAGTATTTTTGGTATTTTGAGTATATTTTAAAATTTTCAGATATTTACTTTTGACTTTTTGTATATATTTTCAAGTATTTAAACTAACTTAAAAGTATCATATATATTTTGGATGTTTTTATATACATTAAATGTAAAAATAATTAATATATAAATCTATTTCAGATACATTCGGGTACCCGAAATATTTCGGTTCGGATCGGATTCGGTTCCGGTTTTCTAAATACCAAACTTTTGAATAATTTGGATATTTAATCAATTTCGGTTCGGGTTTGGTACTATTTTTTTAGATCGGGATCGGTTCGGTTCTTTGGATTCGGATTTTTTGCCCAACCTTAATATTGACATGAAAAACAAGTAACAACATATTTTTGAAAAATACACCCGCGCAAGCGTGGATCAAAATCTAGTATCGATTACGTGTAATTATAAAATATTACATGACTTTTTATATTTTAAATAATCAATAATTAATAAAAATATAATTTCTAAAAGGGGGTGGGAGACACTCGAACCCTGGTCTAGCCATTATTACAGCAGATCATAAGCCACTGTGCCACACGCAGTTTGTTTACTTTATTTTCTGTTGGTCTCTGTTATAGCTATTGTATACTTATTAATCACTAAGTATGATATTTGTATAACTAATTCTAAATAATTAAAAACTCATAATTACTTATTACTAATGATAATTACTAAGTTAATTAGTTAATTACACACAATTACTTATTATATACTTTGTAGAACTAATTCTAAATAATTAAAAACTCATAACAAGGAATATGAACATATTTAGATGATAGGGATTCTGATTACACCAGATTATTGATTGTATTATCTACTGTGTCTGATTTATATCTAATGTATTTCATTCAGATATTTCCATTTTCATGTGTATGTTGTCATTGTCTAAACTGAAAAAAGAATATCAGAATCCTACATCATCTAAATATGTTAATATAAATCAGTTGTTATGAGCTTTTAATGATTTAGAATTAGTTCCACAATATATATAAATTATGAGTAATTGTGTGTAATTAACTTACTGATTATTATTGTATTTAAAAATAATATTAAAAATTCAAAATTTAAAATAGTTTCAAAAAAAAATCAGAATAAATTCGATAAAAGAAATTAGAAAAAGTTCAAATTTGAAAACTATTTATTAAATATTTTATTTTATAGTTTATTTGGATGATGAAACAGAAATGGGAAGAAGAAATGGAAATATTTGAAAACAATAGCTATAACTGGAAACAATAGAGACTACAATCAACAAACTGTGTGTGGCAAAGTGACTAATGGATCAGTTGTAACTTGGCCAGACCCTAGTCTCTCCCACCTCCTTTTGGAAATTATGTTTTTATTAAGAGAATTTCCATTAGATAGTCCTTTTTAATTTATTTTTATAAAAATAGTTTTCAAGGAGGAAAATGACCAAAATTTTCTTATTAAAGGGTAAAATATATATTTATATTTGTAAGGTTAACTAATCTAGATTTATGGTTTAGAGTTAAGGGGTGAGTTTTGAAGATGAAATTTTAAATTTCAAAAAAGAAAAAATTTTAAAATAAAAAGAGCTATTTTGGTTATTTTATTTTTTGAAGGCTATTTTGTGACAAAAACTTGAAAATAATTATTTGAGAGAATTTCTCTTTATTAATTACTGATTATTTAAAATATAAAAAGCCACTTAATATTTTATAATGATACATAATCAATATGTAACAGACAGTTCAGATTTCGTTATTTTTAACTAACAGATAATTGGTGAATGTTTATAAAATTCGAATTATATTAGTTGTGTATAAAATTTAAATATATTATGTGTTAACGTATGTCTTAGCATTGCTTTCTTTTAAACTGGGCCGAATCTTCGAACAATTGGTGATCTCTAAGGCTTTTTTATATCTATACCCAATCAATCAGCCCGTCAACGGATTGGTGACGTGGCAATCGTTGACTAGCTAGATGGAAAAACAGCGTGAATAGAAGGGTCTTCTTATTTGGCGGCTAGTCTCTGAAATTCCATCGATTCCAACGGATCATTCATTCTCTCTCTACAATTATCTTCTTTTTCTTTTTTTTTTTTTCTTCCTCTCTCTCAGAGAAACCATCTATTCTCCCATTTTTCATTAGCCAAGTTTCTCGGAGATCGGGTCTCTCTCTCTTTGTGTGTGCTTCATTCTTCCTCTTCTTGTGGATCTGTCTCGTGTTTGTTTGTTCGTTAATTGGACAATGTGATGTCAATCGAATAACACACAACAAACGAAGAGTTTTCATTCCAAATTTCATGGGGATTTGCTTTAGCGCTGAAGAGCAGTTCCAATTTTCTCAGCAGCAAAACTTTCAGAAGAAGAAGTCATCAGGTTTCTCTATCAATCAATCAATCTGATTCCGACCCCTCTCTCTCTCTCTCTCTCTCTCTCTCTTTTGATTTGCCTCATTTTGTTCCTTTTAGGGTTAAATTCATGATTTTTATTTCTGGGTTTCTTGTGAATTTCATTCCATGGTGATTTTCTTGGGTAAATTGATGATTTTTCTCTCTGGGTTTCTCGTGAATTTTGGTTGTAAAAGGGAAAAAGTTTTCGTAAATCTGTTCATATTTTTGTTGTTTTTTTTCTTACTCTCAGGGAAAAATACAGGAGTGTATGTAATGAATTCAGATTGTAAAGAGTCATCATCAGTTGGTGGTAGTAAACCGAGTCCAAGTGGCTTGCCTTTGCCTCCTAAAAACATCAAAGATCTTCAGACAACTCCTGGATACGAGAATGTCGATATATTCACCTACCAAGAGATGAAGCTGGCTACGAAGCAGTTCAGGCCTGATTACATTCTTGGCGAGGGTGGTTTTGGTGTTGTCTACAAAGGTGTTATAGATGAAAGTGTCAGGCCTGGTTATAAGTCCACCAAAGTTGCCATCAAAGAACTTAATCCTGAAGGCTTTCAGGGAGATCGAGAGTGGCTGGTATATATATTAATATGATCGGCTTTTTTTTTAATGTCTAGACAGACTTGAGAATGTGTAATTTTGATTCTTTTTTCTTGCAGGCTGAAGTTAACTATTTAGGACAGCTTAGTCATCCCAACTTGGTTAAGCTCATTGGCTACTGCTGTGAAGATGAACACAGATTATTAGTCTATGAGTACATGTCTTTGGGAAGCCTCGAGAAACATCTTTTCCGAAGTAAGTTCTCACCATCACATCTAAAACATTTAACTTTGTTAGAGGTCAAACTTTAGTTTCTTGTCAGGATTTGATGAAGCATATGCATGGATCAAACACATATCCATATTATAAATGGTTTATTGAGCCAAAATGTTTTATCCGCTTGCAGGAGTTGGATGCACTTTGACATGGTCGAAAAGAGTGAAGATCGCGCTAGACGCAGCCAAGGGTCTCGCTTTTCTGCATGGTGCTGAACGCTCCGTCATATATCGGGATCTCAAGACAGCCAACATATTGCTCGACGAGGTCAGATCACTTCTTGTTCCTTGTTAGGTAGTGTTTGTATACAAGGGTAGAGAGTTGTCTATGAAGCTCAAGATCTACAATGAACTGGTTTTCGTCTATGCTGCCCTTGAACGGTGTAATACTTGTGCAGTGTTACAATGCTAAGCTCGCAGACTTTGGACTTGCAAAAGATGGTCCCAGAGGAGATCAAACACATGTGTCAACACGTGTTATGGGCACTTACGGATACGCTGCTCCTGAGTATGTCATGACAGGTCTGTCTTCATAGCTGTTTATGGCCACCAGCGTTGAAAATGACCCTTTTAAAGTCATATGCATGTTGACATGATCATGTTATGCAACTGCTTTGTAAAATGGGTCAATTTTTTTTTTTTTTTGTTCTTGAACTTAGGACACTTGACATCCCGAAGTGATGTTTATGGATACGGGGTACTCCTCCTTGAGATGCTCCTTGGGAAGAGGGCGATGGACAAAAGCAGACCTTGCCGGGAGCATAACTTGGTAGAGTGGGCACGACCGCTGTTGAATCACAACAAAAAGCTTTTGAGGATCATAGACCCTCGAATGGATGGGCAATACACCACTAAGGCGTTGATGAAAGTAGCCGATTTGGCGTACCAATGCTTAAGCCAAAACCCAAAAGGAAGGCCCCTCATGAGTCATGCGGTAGAAGTACTCGAGACCCTCAAGGAAGATGGCGATGCTCAGGGGGAAGTCATGGCTAGTCTCCATAGCAGGGGCAAGTCCGTAACCTTATATGAAGCTGCTCCTAGTGATTCCCAAGGTACAAGAAACGTGGATGGGGATGGGCAGAGGAGGAGAAGACCAGAAAGTGGTAGAAGCAAGAGCGAAGCCTCGGTTGACACTGACCTATATGTTTCTGCTCTCGTTTCATCTGATCCGAACGCTACCAAAAATTAAAAGACTCGAGACCGAAAGATTCACAAAGTGATTTGAGAATGTAAGATTTAAGAAAGTAGCAGAGATGGCTTAAGTTTATAAATAAGTCGAGTCTTCGTTTTGAGATATTTGCTTTGTTTATGGATTACAAATATTAGTGCAATTCGATCAATCTTTGAAACTCAAATGAAAGGGATCGCATTATATATGGTAATACTAATATGCATAGGATGATAGGAACATCACAAACACCATGAATCTCTATTCTTTTAGTACACAACATGATGAGCCACTGTACACACATGTACGTGTCTCTCTACTCTGGTACATAACGTTATGAGACATAATATAACCGGCTTCTCACCTAAGGCTCAGAACCGGCCATGCACCAGGAGATGGCAGAGCAGGGCGGATCACTGGGACCCTTCTTACCTCTGTGAATGCTTCATTGAGTCGAGCTGCTTGACTCATCACCCGGGACACCTTCTGCAAAAAATCATAAAACAACCCAAGACGTGATAATGATAGAAGAAAACTCAGTCGAAGGAAAGAACAGGCGAATAAGATGCGTGTGCTATATAACAATCATATCAAATATATTAACTACAGAATCTATAACTGACTTAAGCCAGGACGGGATAACCTTTGAACATACCCAAACTACTATGAATACTCCTAAAAGAAATCAATCTAGGCTACCTATAAACCAATTTCAAGCAAAATGAAACCCCAAAGTTCTGAACCAATCAACTTCAATGTTAATATAGTATGTACCTTCTCGTCAATTGCAACTTTGAGATGGAACCTTTGAGCTTTCTTTTTCATATGATAGAGTCTGCGTCCCAAGAGAACAAAACCCATCACAGCAGCAGCCATGGAGACAGACCAAACAGGACCAATCCTAAACGCATAGTACTTGACAAGAACAAACGGCATCTTCCACCACACAGTCTCTCTACTTTTACTCTGATCACCAGAAGACCTCACAGCAGAATCCACAGCCACAACATCCCCTCCACTTCCCTCAACTGCTTCACTATCAGAAACAATCTCCTCTTCACCACTCACAATCCCAGAATCTCCAGAAACTAGTTCGTTACCCTCTGACGCAGACAAACACTTGCTTGCATCCTCGACAAGTTCTTCAACACCAGCTGGGCTCTCGACTTGGAGATCGTCTGTTTCGGACAAACACTTGCTTGCATCCTCCTCGACATGTTCTTTAACACCAGCTTGGCTCTCGACTTGGAGATTGTCTGTTTCGGACAAACACTTGCTTGCATCCTCGATAAGAGATTCAGTTTGAAAATCACTCACCTTGACCTCACCATCAAAAAACCCTAATTCGTCCCTGACGCCAGCATCACCCGATTGATAAATATTCAACCGATCGAAACCCAAACCCACCGGATTCGGATACTCTGACCCGTAATCGACCCGAGAGGAATCACCGGATCCTATGCTTTGCTCAGTTGTACGATGATCGGCAGAGAAATGATCAGAGACGATCAGACCGTCATCGATTACGCTTGATTCCTTCTCCGATGTGTTTGAATCGGTATCGGAGCCATGAACGAGCTCCCAATCAAGCATCTCTTCTCCATCCATGGTGATAATCGAAGAAAAATTTGGATTCGAGTTTCCCTAAAGCAGCCGACTCTTTCCTTTAATCTTTATCCATTTGCTAGATACTAGCGAGGGGAGAGAACACGTGGACCCATCTTATTGGTTGCGTGTCAATCGCATTGCGTCTTTAAGTCTTCAACTATATTCGGGGTATGGCATTAAAGTAAAGATAATAACGACAACGTATTTTTATTTGGGCTGAAAAGGCCCAACAGATTGTAACTCTGAGTCAACGGGTGGGTCATGGTTGGATTACCAACTAGGTATGGGTTTGATTGGTAGAAATGATGAGAAATACTGCATTATATTTAATTATATAAATTACTAGTGATTTTCTGCGCTTGGCGCGGATTGTTGACTTAGAGCCAGTGTTTTAAAAACCGTACCGGACCGGCCGGTCGAATCGGTTCGACCGTAACTCGCTGAAGAAACCGAGTCCAGTTCGGTTTAAAATTCGGATTTGTAAAAAATCGGTAAAATTGGTGATCCGGATCAATTTTAAAACCCGGTTCATAAAAATTAACATATAATTAAGTGTTTTCAACTATTACTAGCTAAAATTTAATATTTTATAATTAGTGTTCAACTATCACTATTTAATTGATTTTTTATTTTCTTAAGAAACAATGTGAAAATATACTTGACTTTCATATACTATCTTTATTTTACCATATTTATAAAATTTGAGATTTAGTTGTAAAAATAAATAAATATGATAATTTTAATTGTAAATCATATTATGATTTTATCAATTTTAGTTTACATAGTATTCACTATTCAGTTTTATTTTACTATATATACAGTTAGATTTATGTTTATTGCTTATATTTAGTTAATTATAGAAAAGAATAGAGAATGTATTATATGTAGAAGTAAAGTTCATATAATATACATATATATATAAGTTTCATACATAGAAAACCCGGTTCGACCGGTTGAACCGGTCCAACCAGTCAACCAGTAGATACACCGAGTCGGTATCCGGTCCGATTTTCAAAACATTGCTTAGAGCACATGCAACGCGGATCCGTAGGTGCAATCCTTAAAAAAATATATTAAAATATTGATTTTGTTGGTTTATGTGTCGGATCGAGATCGAAAAGTCTGAAGCTAAGGATTGATCCAAGCGGAGTATTGTTACTGTGTCGCGGGCCCTACGATACATGGCGGCCCACGATTAGTTTATTTTTTTTTAATTTTTTTTTAATTAGAAGAAAAAAGAAAAAAAACTAATAAAAAAAATAAAAAATCACATAGGAAATCGAGCCATATCAGACTCACCGTTGCGGTTGCCCTTAGTTATTGGTTATTAGCTTAATCTGAGAGATGTCTTACCTGAGTGGTGGTGACGTGGTGTCTCGGTTATGATTATTGTGTGACAGCGGTAATGGGCGTGATACGTGGAATTGTATATTTCTTGGTTATATATTTAAGCATGAAGAACCGGGATTGCAAAAATTGGGGCCTTATTTAAAATTTTTAAACAATCAATTAAGTACATATTTGAAGAAATTATTATACATATCTTATATAATTTCTCATTATATTTATTTATACCTCATTTAATATTTTAACTATTATATTCCAAAAACTATGTTTTGCTGTGTAATATATCAAAAAAATTATTTTTTAGAAAAGCTAATATATATTTTTCTTTAGAAAATGAATGTGAGACCATTCAAATGTTTCAAAAGAATAGACTCAGGCCCGGCTAAGGAATTGAGTTATAATGGGGTGAAATAAAGCTTTGCTCTTTTTCGGCAGGCACACACGGAGGTTCATATTCAATTCACTCTGAGTCACAACACCCATTGGTATGAGAACATCAAATATGTGAAAAAAAAATCAGAGATATTAACATGACATGAGAAAGATATAAAAGTTTAAGCATGTTAAAGCTTAGAATGAAATTGGTTATTTGGATACCAAAAATTAAGCAATTAGTCTTAGGTAGTACAAACTGTTTTTAGAGTTTGTCATAGTACAACATGGTCACATGAACTATTTTATTGTCTAAATTTTGGGTTTTGTTGAAATTTTGTTTTTTTGGGTAAGATGTTGAACAATAACTTTCTGTGTGGGAGTTTATTTTGTTTCTCTTTATGAAACTTTGAATAATATCAATAGTGTTGTCAAAGTAGAAACAGGTTTCTGGTGTTGAGGAGAATAGTAGTTTGCGTATAATAGTGAAACAAAGTTTAGAAATGAGTTTGGCATAATAAGTTTGTTTGCTATATTCCTTTTATATAGTCTTGACATGCTTAGGAATCAAAAGAATTAGTTACCTTTATATAATATAAATTTGTTGATCATAAGTTTGAGGTCAACTGAAACCTATTTTATTAAGTGAATCTTTCGGATTTTTATTGTTTTTTTTTAATATCAGACGTCTTGTTATAATTTGTATTGAATATTACATATTTTGCAAATTGTTTTTAGGCTCAGTTAGTGATTTGGTAAGTGTACGTAATTTGTTTTTACATATTTTGGATATTGTTTTAGGCTCAGTTAGTAATTTGGTAAGTGTACACGAAGTCTTAACCTTGTAACAAAAAAAAAGACAAAATCGTTGGAATTGAAAGACAAATTGTAAATTAAACCACATGCACTAAACCTCATCAAATAAGATTTGCAGCAACATAATGACAAAATCAGATCAAAGTTGGTTCTGAATCGCATAGCAATTAAGACTGGAAAGTGAATAATGTATAATCAACCACTATACAATGGTTGTCATAACTTATAAGGTGCTCACATATAGAATCAAGTGTTATAAAAACCATTTACATTTTTTGTCTTCATATCTCTGTCAGATACATAACAATAATGAAGATCATTCACGATGCTACTCTCAGCAAAATCCATCGGCAGCTGGTTTGTATTGATCTAGCAATGAGTGTAAAAGTTAGATACGATTACTTGATTGACGTATATTATGGAAATTTTTTGGTTTGACTCCAAATCCTATTTTGTAACTCCTCATAAACCTATGTTGATTGATGGAGAACCTATCATGAACACATATCTAATTGATGAAATAGTTAGATTAATCCTGCTGCAAAGATTGTAAGACTGGAATATCTATAATAATAAAGTTGAAGAGAAACTCTCCACATGCCATCACGTCATCCCTCCTATCTCCATTTTGCGACACATGCTGACTAAAGAGAGAACTTCTTCTTCTTTTTTTCTTCTAACTCGCAGCTTCTTCCTCTTTTTTTTTTTTGTTTCTAGCTCACGTAGTTTTTGCTGGGTTTTCTGTTTGTTCATTGAGCCATATTTTGATGTCTCTGTGTAATGTGATTGCTGATTTTGTGAGAGGTATTCTACCAGAGGATAACTTGTACCGGGTTCATACTACAAGGTTTAGAAGCTGATAGCTGGTCTTGATTTACCGTATCAGGTGATCGATGTATGCACCGATAACTGCATGATATACTAGAAAGTAGATGAGAACTCAAACAAATGCAAATTATGTCAGAAACCTCGTTATCAGGATACAAGTGGAAGAGTTCCAGTGCCATATAAAACGATGTGGTATATGTCGTTGATGGAAAGGTTGAAGAAGCCGTATCAGTCCGAACGTACAGCCGACCAATGAGATGGCATGCAGAGCACTCAACAGATGGTGAGATTAAACATCATTCAGATGCAAAAGTTTGGAAGCATTTTCAATCAACGTATCTGTTAGGGTATTTTTTGTGTACAAGCGATTCGTGCTCAGCTCTACGGAATGATAGGAAGAAGGAGACATGTCATGGTAGTTCATTCTCCTGCTCCGATAATTGATAAACCAGGAGACTCTAGAACCAATTAATACACGTTACCAAAAAACACAAGTAATATTACAAATAATAATTAATGGTAACTAACTGCATAAACATAGAAAGAATATATAATGCTTCATCAGTTTTTTTATAAATTATTTATTTATAATTATTAAAAATATTTTAATTTTTTATAGACATAAATATACTGGTTGTGTATTCTTATATAAATAATTATTTCTATATATAAGGCATTACTATAAATTTTATGTTTTAAAACCAACACAATTTTTATAAATAATTTATAATGATTTTGAAATTATTTAAAAATATTTTTTAAATCAGGCCTACAAAATCTTTTTATTAGAGTTTCTAAATCATTTATGCGACTGTTATCAAATCTATTTATGTAAATCTTGAGCACTTCTTATTTATATACAAAATAGCAAATGCTTTTAAATCTAATTATAATTGTATAAATGTATATTTACAAATCATATATAACTATTTCACACTTATGATCTTATCTATTAAAATAGAAGTAATTTAAGTGACTTTTGGTTATTATGCTTAAAAATAATCATTTAAATCATATAAAATTACAACACCACAATTTATTTATATTAAAATATAAATGATTTAAGTGATTTTTTGTTACATAGGTGAAATATTACAATTTCTATTTTTGATATTTTAGATTTTTATTAACTTTTGTCAGTGCTGAAAATTTAGTTTTACAATCAATTATCTGTGAACTTTAGATTTAAATACTGTTTAATACCTTATTCATATATAAAATGAGTTTTTTAGTCATATCTGAAACTTTTGTTTTGCCATATCTTTTGAAAGAAACACATAAAAACAACTTTTTTTCCTTAAAATAGAATAAATTAAAAAACAAACATCAAACAAATGAAAGAAACATGAATAAAACAAATCATCAACGAAGATGTCAAAGTTATAGAAGCTTCTAACCATTATCTTGGAACTACGTAAAAATACATTTTATGGCTAAAGTGTTTTTTCACGTGTTATAAACTAAAAGGCAATTTTACACCCAAGTAATAATACTTATATTTAAGAGAAATATTTTCATGACTTATATTTATGTCGTTGAACTATCTTAAATTTCACAACTCTTCTAAAAATAGCTACTAAAAATAAAAAGAAACTCTAGAACCAATTAATACAAGTTACCAAAACACAAGTTATTTATTTTTGTTAGTGCTAAAATAAAAATTAGTTTTACAATCAATTATCTACGAACTTTAGATTTAAATACTATTTAATATGTTATTCATATATAAAAATAAAATGGAGTTTTTAGTCATATCCGAAAATTTTGTTTTGCCAAATATTTTGAAAGAAACACATAAAATTAGTTTTTTTTTGTTAAATTTAAAATAAATTGAAAATAATCAAACAAATAAAAGAAACATAAATAAAACAAATCATCAACGAAGATGCCAGAACTATAGAAGTTTCTAACCATGTTCTTGGAACTACAAAAAAATACTACACAAAAATACTTTTTTTTATGGCTAAAGTGTTTTTGTATTTCACATGTTAAAATAAATTAAAAGACAATTTTACAACCAATTAATTGAACCAACTATAATAATACTTACATTTACATTTAAGAAAAATATTTATGTTGTTGAACTATTGTAAATTTCTTAGCTCTTCTAAAAATAAATACTGATATTTTTTATTATCAAAATATTAAATGTTAAAATTTAATATTTCTAATTATTATTCAACAATTATAAGATTATAAACATAATATGTACTTTTGTATAATATTACCATCCGTGAAATTGCAGGCAAACACCTAGTTTTTATATATTTTTCAATAAATGTTATTTAGATAATAAAGAGCATTATTTTCTATATATTTTTTCAAAAACTGTGATTGCACAGTTTTGATCGTAAATGGAGAAATAAGGAGAAATGAAAAGTTTAAGGGGTTTAATAATAGGATATATAAGTTTGGGTGCTTTCTTAAAGAGCATAGAAGTCCAGTGGAATTTAGATTAGGTAGATCTAAATTGAGGGGGTTTACGAATGCCAGCCCTTTTTCATGTATGTTTTACAAATCTATTATCGGTACAGATTCCGGTTCGATTTTTTTTTTTTTTTTTTGGCCAGGCCTATTTTAATACAAATAAATGGTCTACGCTGACTAAACAATACATCTCGTGTTGGTTTCTCGCCGCCGGCTATCTGACTCTGCCTCCGTTGTTGAAATCGCCGGCTATCCAGGTTCCGGTTAATCAGACTCCTGGGTAATCTCTTTTCTCCCTTTATAGCGCCGATAGTTAGAGGATTTGTTCATTCAGAAACCAAAAGTGACTCTAGCTTCCCGTGTTCAAATCTGACTTCGCGTGATTCCATCGTCAAAGACATCATGATATCGGAGACCAACGGAGAAAAAGGTTTCTTGTTTTAGGCAACTCAGAAGCATAAAAATCGATTTGGAGCTTATTACAAGTGTTAAAGTTGGAGACTTTCTGCTTTTGCAACATGTTTGTTTTTCAGGTGCTTTGGCCATGGACGCCGTAGAGCAAGGGAAGAAAAATATTGCAGAGATTGGAAGTGATGATGTTTCATTAGTGGAGATCAAAGTTTTGTTATTCGCTAGAGCACGCGAGCTCACGGGGGTGCCTGATCTGACACTGAAGATGCCATCAGGTAGTACAACGAAGTCATGTATGGACGAGTTGGTGATCAAGTTTCCGAGGTTAGAGGAGGTACGTGGCTGTGTGGTACTTGCTTTGAACGAGGAATATACAACGGATTCAGCCATTGTTAAGCACAGAGATGAGTTAGCCATCATACCTCCAATAAGTGGTGGCTAATACCTTTGTAAATGGACAATCACTTAAACTTGGGTTTGTTGTTTCATTGGCAGTAAGCATAAATGTAATAATTAAGATTTGAAACTCGTTACTTTTGTTCTAAATAACAGAAGTTGAAACATGTTACATCAGTTCCAGTTTGCTCTGTTTCTCTTTCCGTGGATCATTACAGTCATGATTCATGACTTCTTCTCTGTATTGATTTCTTAATCTGTGTTGAGTTTTGGGCTTTTGGCTAAGAAGCAGCTAAATTATCATAACTTAGTAGCCAAACTAATGATATGACGTTGAGACCACAAAGTTTTGTATCCGGTGTCAACTATATTTTTCGCGTACTATTGTCATCCAATGCTTTAGGCAACAACAATAGCCAATTCAACCACACATGGGTGGTCTAATGGTAGACAGACTTTGAGAAATTAAGTGACTCTGATTTGAATTAACCTTACGGCAATTAATCATTCCATAGGTTTGAGATATCCTAAGTTAATTTTATATAAAAACAAAACTAATAATAGCCAAGTTGTATTGAATTTATACTTGACTTGTTTTCATGTGCCTCCTCTGCTACAACCCTCTTTCTCTTCTTTTGAGTGTAACACTGCTGAACCTTTTAACACGCTATGGTGACAATTGCTGATTTGATAGCAGGAGACTAATGAAGGTGTAATGATAAGGTTACATTAGTTCAGAATTAGGATGGAGGATTTTAATAACGAAAAACGTATACTTCAATTAACAACGAACTCGCAACCAATACAGAATCCAACGTTCGTAAAACGCCGATCCTTACTCAGTATGAAGAATCACAAGTTGATCTTCACACCTCAAATCGTCTCCAGAATATGAGAAAGAGAAGCGACAACAACTTTTTCAATATTTCGAATAATAGAAATGTTTCTCCCAAAAGCTTATTTAAAATGATATGTCTGTTACGCTGAAACGACGTCGCAGCTGAACTTAATGAAAACGACGACGTTTGCTTATTATTCCAAACTTCCCTCGACTTCTATTCTTCCCTCCTTTTCCTGTATCAAATCCTTCCTCTCCCAGAAACCTTGACCTCAAGGTTTAAATGCAGGAAATTTCTGAGTAATGTCAAACAAGAATTCCCAGGAAGCTTCATCCAACGGTGTATTCTTCCACTTAATCAGGACTTTCGTAGCTGCACGTCCCTGACGCTTCACCATCTTCCTCTCCAAAATAGCTTCAGGTTCCTTCACAAACACATCTGAGACAGTCTCTGGTAACTCAGTCGACGTTGTAGCAGTACCAATCATTTGCTTTAACTGAGAAACGTGAAAGACAGGATGGATCTGTGAAGAAGAGGGAAGATCAAGCTTATACGCTACCGCTCCACACTTATCAATGATCTTGTAAGGACCAAAGTATTTGGGAGCTAGCTTCTGATTAGAACGCAACACCACAGATTTCTGACGATACGGCTGGAGCTTGAAAAACACATAGTCTCCAATGTCAAAACTCCTGTCAGTTCGATGTTGATCAGCGAATTGTTGCATTCGATGTTGAGCGCGAAATAGATGAAATTTCAGCATCAACAACATATCCTCCCTGTCCTGTAAGCACTTGGCCACGACTGCTACTTTAGTTTCACCCGGAAGATACGGAAGATGAATTGGAGGTGCCTGACCATAAACTGCTTCATACGGTGTTGTTTGAATAGAGGTATGGTAATTGGTATTATACCAATACTCCGCCAAGGGCAGCCATTTACTCCATAGATGAGGAAGATCACCACACATACAACGTAGATAAGTTTCAACACATCTGTTGACAACCTCTGTTTGACCATCGCTTTGTGGATGATAGGCACTAGACATGTTAAGAGCAACTCCTTGAAGACTGAACAACTCTTTCCAGAAATCACTCAAGAATACAGCATCTCGGTCACTTACAATAGAACGAGGCATTCCATGTAATTTGAAGATGTGATCCAAGAAGTTTTGAGCCACGGAAGAAGCCGTGTATGGATGAGCTAAAGCAATGAAATGAGCCGCTTTAGTCAGTCTATCCACCACCATCAGGATAACCGATTTGCCAAAATAAAGAGGCAGCCCATCAATAAAATAGAGAGAAATGTCAGTCCATATGGTTTCAGGAATCGGAAGAGGCTGAATTAACCCAGGATAAGCTGCTGTCTCATACTTGTATTGTTGACAGACCTGACACTCGCGAATAAACTGTTGTATCTCTTTGGACATGCCCTTCCAATAGAACAAGCTCTTAACCCTTTGATGAGTGACATCACGACCCGAATGACCACCTGAACTAGAACCATGTAACCAATGAAGAATGGAACCACGAATATTACCATTTGTTGGTACCACAATCTTACTCTTCCTCCTTAATATACCCTGAGCCCAAGTAAACTGTTTGTGGCTTCCAGGCGTCACCTTCAACTCTTCAATCAGTCTCTTAACCCCAATGTCAGTTTCATACGCATCTTGAATTTGCTTCAATAAGTCACACTCGAGAACTGACATAGCCATGTGCAATAACTCTGATCCCTCCACACGAGATAAAGCATCAGCGACTACATTCTCCTTGCCTTGACGATACTGAATCTCATAGTTAAACTCCAAGAGCTTAGGTAACCACTGTTGTTGGATAGGCGTGTTAAGCCGCTGTTCCAACAAGTACTTGAGGCTCTTCTGATCCGTTTTGATGATAAAGTGACGAGATAACAAGTAATGGCGCCATTTTTGGACTGCAAACACCACCGCCAATAGCTCTTTCTCATATATCGACAGATGTAACTGCTTTCCCTTCAAATGCCGACTTATATAAGCGATAGGATGGCCTTCCTGCATTAAAACAGCTCCAATACCCTGTCCACAAGCATCAGTTTCCACCACGAATGTTTTATCGAAACGAGGTAATGCCAACACTGGTGCTTCACATAAAGCCTTCTTAAGCTTCTCAAAGGCTAACTCTGCTTCTTCTGACCATTCAAAGTTATCTCTCTTCGTAAGAACTGTCAAGGGTCGTGCAATTGTGCCAAAGCTCATCACAAAACGGCGGTAGTAGTCCGCTAATCCCAAAAACCCCCGTAGCTTCTTCAAATTCAAAGGAATAGGCCATTCTTTGATTGCCATTATCTTCTGTGGATCAGTAGAAACTCCTTCAGCCTGATTATAATGCCCCAAATACTCCACTCTCTTTGTGGCAAAGAAACATTTACTCTTCTTCGCATACAAGTTATTTTCTCGCATCAATTCAAAGACTCTCCGCAGTTGCTTCACATGAACTTCAATCAAAGGGCTATAAACAAGAATATCATCGAAGAAAATCAACACTCCTTTCCTCAGTAACTCATGAAATACTGCATTCATAAGCCCTTGAAAGGTAGCAGGCGCATTGGTTAAGCCGAAAGGCATTACTAGATACTCATAATGGCCGCGATGTGTCTTGAAAGCAGTTTTATGAATATCCTTTGGATCCATGCGAACCTGATGGTAACCGGCGCGGAGATCAATCTTTGAATAAACCGCATATCCTCCCAACTCATCCATCAAATCCTCAATTAGAGGAATAGGAAACCTGTCTTTCACCGTTGTCAAGTTCAAACCTCTGTAGTCTACACATAGACGCCAAGTACCATCTTTCTTTTTCACCAATACAACCGGTGATGCATACGGACTAGAGCTATGCTGAATTGTACCTGCCTTTAACAAGTCTTGGACCATGCTATCAATCTCATTTTTCTTATGTAAGGCATAGCGATACGGTCGTTGGTTGACCGGGTTAGCTCCTTCTAACAACGGAATTTTATGGTTATGATGCTCACGAAAAGGTGGCAAGGACGTAGGTTCTTCAAATACATCAGCAAATTCCTCCAACAATGCTGTTACCTCCGGAAACTCCATCACCGAATCAGATACTTCCTCCACAGAACACAGAGTAGGAAGACTCTGTTTCTCCTCTGCATGTACGCACATCATAGCTAACTGTACTTCTTCATCACGGATCTTGTTCAACTTCTGAGCTTTCATGGATCGAACATAACCATCTTTTAACCCGTGTAAAAGCACATACTTTCCGCCTCGCTTAAACTTCATAGTCAATTGCTGGAAATCCCATGTTATAGGTCCCCACTGTTCCAACCATTGATCCCCAAGCACCATATCACAACCTCCCAATGGAATCACCATAAAGTCAGCATCAAAAGAGCTGTGCTGAAAATTCCATTGCAACTTCTTGATTCTAGCAGAAACCTCTAGCTTCCCACCACCAGCTACTGCCACACTCGTTTGTCCTGGAGGTAACAACGTGCAACCCAGCTTGGAAGCCACGTTCTTATCCACAAAATTGTGAGTAGAGCCTGAGTCAATAAGTACAAAGAGAGAACGCTTTCCCGCAAGTCCTTTAACTCTCATAGTACGGTAACCAGCTACCCCTGTCACCGCATGTACAGAAATTTGAGCACAATCACACTCCTCCACTTCTAACTTCTGTTCTTCCTCCTCAGATATTTCCTCTTCTTCCTCTGGTTCGAGCATAAACAACTGCGTCTTTTTATGCTTCATATAGTGTCCTGGTGTATACTTCTCATCGCAGAAATAGCACAAACCCGCAGCTCTCCTTTTACTCATCTCCTCTTGAGATAATGGCTTCAGAGGTAAATTATTCTTCTTCTCCTCTTGCAATGCTGCGTTACCACCCTCCTTGAAAGGTAAGATACCTTTACTGTTATTCGCCGGTTTAGACTGAGACCACGACGATTGAAAAAGCTTTTTGGGGTGTGCCTTCTCATACAAACGTCCTAACATCAAGCATTGGCGCACTGTTTGTGGTTGGAACATACAAACATGCATTTGAGTATCAGTTCGTAGGCCTGCTAAGTAAGCGCTGACCAAATAAGCCTCAGACATCTTCACACGTACACGAATCAGTTCAAATTTCCCGTGATACTCTACAATCCCATCCGTCTCTTTCAACTCCTTCAACTCTGCAATTGGATCATCCAAAACATCTTCGAAACGTTCCATAAGCAACATCCGATAAGTGATCCAATCATACAATAGTTCAGGACCTTCATCAGATTGCATCAATGATTGGTGCCAAGCTGAAGCTAAGCCATCGAAATGCATAGATGCTAATCCAACCTTCAAATCATCCGGAGTTATATCAATCGAAAAGAACTGCTCCACCTTAGATAACCACTCCTTCATATTATCACCATCAAATCGAGGAAAATCTAGCTTCGCCAAACGAGTTCTACCAGAGTAGTTATGAGCTGTACCAGATCTACCTTTCCCCGAGTCATATGAGTGCGACGATGGCGAAGGATGATCGGTTTTCCTCTTGTCGCTCACCGATGCGTTGCCTTTTGGATACGAAATCAAACGAATCGCTTCGAAAATCTCCGCGATGTGGTGATCAAGCTTGTTGTTAAGTTTCTCAGCTTGATCTTCCAATTTCTCCTCCAAAACAGCGATCCTCGAACCAAACGAACCTTCCGATTCACGAATCGTAGCTTCCTTCATCATAGCTTGCGATCTCGTCTCCATCTTTACCTCCGAAGAATCGACAAAGCTCTGATACCTTTAATAACGAAAAACGTATACTTCGATTAACAACGAACTCGTAACCAATACAGAATCCAACGTTCGTAAAACGCCGATCCTTACTCAGTATGAAGAATCACAAGTTGATCTTCACACCTCAAATCGTCTCCAGAATATTAGAAAGAGAAGCGACAACAACTTTTTCAATATTTCGAATAATATAAATGTTTCTCCCAAAAGCTTATTTAAAGTGATATGTCTGTTACGCTGAAACGACGTCGCAGCTGAACTTAATGAAAACGACGACGTTTGCTTATTATTCCAAACTTCCCTCGACTTCTATTCTTCCCTCCTTTTCCTGTATCAGATTTGGTAATAAAAGGAAGCAATACAGAATGGTAAAATATAATTGGAGTTCATGCATTAATTAAAACAATAGCGGTTTTCATAGAATAAGAGGAAACAAATTAATATCTGATCGATGAAAAACTATTTCGATACATATACAATTTGACAGTATTTTTTTGTTTGTGTTCGTTTGGTTTAGAAAAAAAATTGGAAAATATAAAAACTTATTTGGGTATTTATGCAATTTGGTTCATTTGAAAAAAATAATTAAATAAAAAAATATGTCGTATAATGTTATTTTAAAACTGTCTAATCTAATTAAGAAACATGTTATATATTTTAATTTATAATTTTAATAGAAAAAGGTTATAATGTTTGTATTTTTTTAAAAAATTGATAAATTTTCACTATAAAACAAATTTAAAAGATAAATAAGTTATGAAATTTATCAATAATTTAAACTAAAAGAAAATCAACTATAGAATTATTTATTTAATGTGTAATATTATTAAAATATTTTCTTTTACTAAGTTAAATAAGAAAAAAAAATTGTGCACAGTTTTTTATTTGAAATTTGATAGTTATATATAGGGTTGGACATTACTACTTGTTACTTGGCTTGTATTCATTACTTGCCTCGTATTTACTTTGAAAAATCGAGTATTTGACATTGTCAGATCAAATAGCAAATCAATAAATTTACTATTTGCAAGCCTGAGTCAAGTATCAAGTATTGTTTTTGTTTTTAATACTTGTCTTGATACTTACCCAAATACTTATTACTCGTTGAAAAGTATTTAATACTCGTAAAAATCACTTGTTTTCACAGACCAAGGTTGGTTCAGTCAAGCAAGGGATTCAGAAGATGTCATGATGGGGACAATGAATCTAAGAAGAAGCATGTCACCTTTGCATGCAGAATGTGAAGCACTGATATGGGCAATGGAGCGTATGAAGACCCTGCAATTCTCAGAAGTAGTTTTGCGACGGATTGTTCTCAATTGGTGAAGATGGTGTCCTCACCTGAAGAATGGCTAGCTGCTACACACATGGAGGAGTTTTGCCGTAATAAGACTTTCTTTTCTAATTTCAGGATACGACATATTCCAAGAGCGCAAAATACAATGACGGACAAGCTTGCACGTGGTGCGAAGAATTCACCTTCAGCTATGTTATATGTCTATTCTATACCTCCGGTTTGACTTTCCGAGCCGATGACTTTTTAGTATAGTAGAGTATTGTTGTTCAAAAAAAACAAATCACTTGTTTCTCGATAAAAATATTTATTATATATATTTTTGTTTCAAGTAATTGCAAATATAATGATTTTATAGACAAGTATTTGATTTTGTCAAGTAACAAGTAGAGTCGAGTAATTTGCAATTATTATTTTTTCTCTAAGTATTTAATAGAACGAGTACTTAAAAATTTGTAAGTATTTTCCTTGTGCCTAGTCCTAGTTATATACAGAAGTGTGAGTTATTTAAGTCATGACATGTACGAGGAGGTTTTCAAAGTAAATTTTCGGAAACCGCAGTGATGATACCAATCACTATATCTTGCAAATGTTAATATTTTAACCTTTTTAAAAGAAAATGTCATATACATTCTAATGTAATATTATTGACCAAAAGATGAAATAAACACTTGAAAACACATATTTATTATCACCTGGTGGTTAGTATAAAAACGTAGTAAATAAATAAATATTTCATTACTAAAAATACTATAAAATCTTCTTTTTTGTCAAATAAAATCTGTCCTTTTTCATTTTATTTAAGTCATTCTTATTTTATTTTAGTCATTCTCATTTCTTTTAAGGAAGCAAGAAAATATTTGTTCTCCATTTCCTAAAGCAAGTAAGTCTTTTTAATTTATTTATTTTCTTCTGTAAAACTATTATAAGTGAAGTAAAAGTACAGTTATTAAATGATTAAATTGTGCATTTAATTTAACAGATAATATAACTATTATAAATGAAGTGAAAGTATAGTTAGTTATTTAATTACACCAGTAACATTAAATAGTCAATTTATAATTATATTAATATACATAGTTTACATTATTGTCTATTGTTTAATTCTCAGTTCTTCACAATATATTTTTCACCAATAAAACACTATTGTGCATAGCTAAAATTACAAAAAGTGCTTTCATCTCAAATAATGTGTGATCTGCAGTACTGCTTTTTTTTTAACAACCAAATATTTCATTAAGAAGAAAGCAGGAGCTAGAGTTTCAAACGATACAATGGTACAAAGCAGATTTAGCTAAGGCATCTGCAGCAGAGTTCAAATTTCTAGAGACAAAAGCAAAGGAGATTGACGTGAAATAGGAGGATAGATTCTCGATATCCAAGTTGATTCCGTAGAGCTCCACCGGATGTTGCTTCGAGATTAGTGCTTTGACAAGCACTTGGTTATCTGATTTGAGACATATATGAGATAGATGGCGAGCTTTCGCGTGTAGCAGGGCTTCCCGGACCGCTAGAGCTTCCGCCATCAAAGGTGATGCAAAACAGAGTTCTGTCGATGTGCCGCTCGTCGTTGATCCATCCAATGGGTTGTGCAGAACCCATCCACACCCTGCAGCTTTATCTTGTGCTCGCCATGCAGCGTCCGTAAACAGGGTAAATAGCATCATGGGGATCTGCAGTACTGCTTATACTACTTATCCACCATTATCATTTGAAACATTATTATAAACTAAGAGCTTGAATGTAATCAAGTGGTTTAGGTGTGGGATAACTTAAACCACACTTTAGGTTTCCATTCATTTTCTGACATTAACATATTCTAAATGTGTTCTAATTTTGTATAAATATACAATGTGTTTCACTAAAACACATCATCTGTTTCATATTACCTATTTTGATGTTGTTATTTATATAATATTATTTCTACAAATATTTATCATGAGCAAACATTTTTTAAAATTAACATAAGTGTATTTTATCAATTTACACTATATTCAAAATTATTTTTTAAATAGCAAAAATAATTAGTAAATCTTATATGTTTTGTTTATGCCGCAACTCTTAGTGTAATCATTCAAACATTATGCTGCACCGCTTATTTTATACAAATATGCTTATTCCGCGTGGTACATTTTTACTACAAATCTCAGTTAAACCATCCAGCTCTATCTAATTCATTTGTTCTGTACCGCTCAATCCACTGTTACAAAAAAGTGATTTATTTGTAAAGAAACCAAAATTTCTTTTGTCACCCATATTGTTGATTGCTAACTTTTAAAATATTTATGTCAAATCATCTCTATTCTGCACCACACACTTGATAACTTTAATTATATTTTTAATGGTAACAGCGGCAAAGATAGTATATGCAGTACATAGTGAAAGTTAGGTATTCTGCAACTGTGGTTCATGCATTATACGGGATAAGTGCGGTTATAACAGAATAAATGGTATGAAATAAATTTTGGTTGGTGAAAAATATTTTTGTGGTAAAATTTAAAATTTATTTGAGTATTTACATAATTCAAATCGATTTTATTTTTTATTAGATAGTAACATTGATAAATTTAGATATTTTTCGTATATTTATACAATTCATGTAATTTCAAAATTTATAATGAAATAATAAATATGTTTTAGTAAAATATATCTTCTGAAGATATAATTCTAGTACATATAAAATAAATTTACAAATATGTAAATATAATTAAAAACATGATACAACTTCTATTAGTAATAATTTTTGATTAATCTTCTAAAATATCTGTAATAACTAAAATCACCTACTAAAATTAATTTTATGTTGAAGAAATATTTTAAATCAAAAATATATTATATTTGGTATAATATTATTTATAAAACTATGTCTTTAAAATTGTTGATTATATATAAGATAAATAAAAATTGGAGTTGACATTTGGCCATGTTTAAAGCAGAATTTGAGAAAACACTAGTCAATGTGTACTTAAAAATTAATAGTGGTTCACTATCTTTATAACATATTTATAAAAATGCAACAGTATTTTTTATTTTCTTTTTCAAAATGCAGATGACACAAAAATGTGATTGGTGATTATTTTTCGAATGAGCTTCGGTCAAAGTCAGTCAAGCAAGGTTAGTTCAATTAGCTAGTAGACTGAGCTCAGTTAGCTGGATCAACTGTCGAGAAGCTCGACTCAACTGAGAGGAGTGTTTGGCAGTTGGGCCGGTTGGTCGGTTTCGGGTGGTTACTGGACCATGGTCGAGTATGTTTGAATATCAAACCATGGCTCGATCATAGTTGGATCCAGACTGGGATGACAAGCCTTAGCATATGTGGAAAGCGTGCTAAGCGGTGCTAAGTGGTTGGACAGTTTCTGGCAGAAAAGGTACGAATGGCAGGTGTCCATTTGATTAGCCAATAGGCACCTCTTTGCCAAAAAGAAGTTTGGTTGAGATTTTCTATAAATATCAGGTGTTGGGGTCGATTTTGGACATAGATTATCTGTGGAGACATCACCAAAACGATCAGAACACAAAAGGTAATCCAAAGAGAGAACTTGAGTGGTTGAAGGAAAACTTGCACGGATAGTCAAGCTAAGAAGGCATTCGAATACGGTTGTTAAAATCGATCTGATCATGGATCCCAAGGAGAAAGAGAAGCATCTTGGCACTCCTACAGGCACGCCGATGGTGAGTGGATGGACTGGTTGAGCCATCGATAGCCTTCGGGTGAATCCGAACGGGTCTATGGATGATTGGTGAGAACTTACATCCTTCTCTCATTACCTTGATCGTTTCTTCTTCCTCACTTCTGGTGATCAAGGAAACTTAGTCTTAGGGCAATTAATGCACCATGGCTGTAAGCCGGTCTGATCATGCAGTCCATGGCTTAAGGTCGGATGCGATAGATCGAGGATCTTAGTCAATAGGCTTCATCGAAGTATGGGGATTTTGGGTTAGTTTGGTGGTTAGTCGGATTGATCGAGATCCGCATACCAGACTTAACTGACTCGTCCTGATGACTGTGAAAATTGAGAATTCTAGAAGAAAACTCGGGCTAGAAGTAGAAAGAATATGAACATGAGATATACATGTAAGAAATCGAACTCATTAAGTAATCGATAACTTGCTTATGTTTTGTTGGTTTCAGGAACTAATGTTGATTGTTGAAAGGAATTAGCCTAGTCGTGAACAAAAGCCAAAGATGGATGAATGGTTTGATAGACTCATTAAGATCGTTTACTTTGTAATAGCCTGTATGGCAAATTCTCATTGTAACGAATCCTTTATGAAGTAAATAAAGAATCAGTTTATCATATTGACTCTAATACTTAAGTGTTTAGACTCTATAACATGAATCAAAGAATAATCAAAATTGACTTAAGAATATTAAGATGACAAAAAAAAGACATAAGAATATTAAAACCCTAAAATGAACTGGTCAGCCCGATTAATGAATGGTCGAACCTAAGGAACCTCACCGGACTTAGTGTCTGGGATGGTGTCTTATAGGTCGAGACAAGAGAAGGGGGACAAAAACATTGATATCAAAACTTTATCCACTTTGAAGTTAGACTTTATTTTCGTTTTCATACTTACGAACTACGATTCCATAGTGATTTTTTACTTATGAAAATTTATTTAAAATATTATAATTTTTATTATATAAATTAAATAAATTAATAAAATTTAAAATTATATTTTAATAATAATCATGAGATTATTTAGTTATTTACAAAGTATTAAATTTTCTTATAATAATATTACACATTTTGTATTTAAAATATTAGAAGATTTTGATTAGGATGAAATCTTACACACTATATATATATATGTATATATATATATTTTGTGTGTGTCTTTTAGTTATTTTGTTTTAGAAAATTTTTGTCTAACTTTATGGGATGTCCTCAGAAGGACAAACTCCTAATGAGATATTAAGATTACATTTATGTTTGAATTGGCATAATCAGTGATCAATGATGGCCATGAAAATAAATGTTATCTTCAAAAAAGTATTCATGTTTTAATATCATGGATGTTAATTTATACTTTTTGTTTCATAAAAAGTGTCAAAATGACACTTTTCACACATATTAAAAAAATGATTGAAATACATTTATATTTTTATTTATTAAATCTACTTAACCAGTAGTATTTGAGATAAATAAAAGTGAGTATCTTTGAAATTTTAAAACGATACTTTTTATGTAATAAGAAAAAACTATAAAATGACACTTTTTTAAGAAATAGAGGGAGTAAGTTGTAATTGAACAAAAAATTTTTGTAAAATATTAGGTTCATATTCTAATTTTGGAGAACTCCATCTCCTTCTGTAAGAAGAAGCCACAATAAGAGTACTGGGAAGCTAGAGTCTCTTTCCGTGAGCATTGATTTTTGTAATGATCAATGCCAAATAAATAAATAAATGAATGAGGGGTCAAGTGGACGTTATCCTAAATTTATGAATGCTGGGTGTGAAAGCTTTACGTTAGAAGAATCGTAAAAAGAGTCGAGTGGTCACAAATGTTTCAACAGCAGCTTCTCATACCCGTTTTTGGATATTCCTCGAGATATTCATTATGGGGATTGTGTAGTGTGATGATGCTTTTCTTTTATATTTAAAAATAATTTCAAAGTCAAAATGTAACTATAATTATCTTTTACGAAAAGAAACTAAAAAGAATTTGTAGCTTATTTTCTTTTAAGGTTTACAAATGTGATCAGAGGATATAGAACTAACTTTTTGAGGACGCATAATTCTTTTTTTTCTTGATAATCGGCTTAAGACGCATAAATGTTATTCAATCAATGATTTCAAATCAATAATCAATGTTTTATAATCTATCAATTTTTTTAAAAATTAAATAGTTTAAAGTTGATGAATTCTAAAATCTCTGCAATAAACTTTAGATTTTGAATTAATTCATTTTTTCATGAGAATCCATAAGAGATTATTTGAAATCAATCCAAAATACAAAAAAATTTAGAATCCTTAGAAGTTGAATAACACTAGATTTTAAATACAGAATTTAAATCATTCAATGAATAACACTAGATTTCAAAATAGAATTCAGAATCATCAAATGAATAACAATGGATTGTGTTTGGATTTAAAGTCTATTAAAATACATCATCGGTGTTGTGTCATACTTAGAAATCTAATCTAGTATGTGCATGGAAAAGAATTCACTCATAACAATTTCCGTTCAGCATTTTACCATCCGAACAAGTGAGACGTGATAAATATAACTTCAGTAAGACTATAATACAAAACTAGATCTTGACCCGCCCGACTGGGCGGGTATTTGCTTTAACTTGTAAAAATATTATCAACTTATACCCAATAAAAAATTATTGGGTTGTATAAAGTATGGTTCACGTTATTAGTTATCATATTTTTGTTATTGTATTTAATGTATTTGTAACACGAAAATACCAATACCTTAATATATATATATTGCATTGTTTATTTGATATTGTAATCCTAATATAGAAAAATGTAATTTTTAAATTAATAATTACATATCTGTTGTATTAATGAACAACAATTTTTTTGAGAGAACTATATGTTTACCTATGTATTATATATAAACTATAAATACCAATAGTTATAACAAAACAACCAATAATTACAACGACCTAATAAATAATCAAGTTACCAAAATGAATCATAATAGCAAATTAAATAATGTGGCCCAATTATATAAGTCCAAGTTAAATGTTATCTTTGTGTCCAAACAATATTTTATTTTTTTATCTCTGCAATTCAGGTTGCCAAACAAAACCAAAAGGTACTTCTACTTTAATAAGATAGATTTTAACTGAACTTGTGACTCTGACTCTTGAAACTATTTTGATAAAATATCACTAGTCAATTAGTAAATCAAGATAAATCAGCATGTTGTGTTAAAAAAAAAAAGACAAATCAGAATGTAAAGTTACAAGTATGAGTCGATTTGCTAAGTAAAACAATATCGTTTTGCCTCTAATCTCAAAATATATCTAAATCAGAAGTGTAATTAACCAAACCCGAATGAATAACCCGAAAAATCTAAAATTAATTGTCAATATAAATATTTGAAATATATATTAGTATTTAAAATACTCGATTCAATATTCATGTTGATATAATATATAAAAATAAATTTTAAATTTTAAATAAAAACCTTAAATATATAGTTAGATATAAATAAGTATTTTATAATTTCTTGTTGAAATAACAAATAATGCATATTGTTTACAAACGATGTTTGTTTTTATGCTTGATTAATATTTTATTATTATTTTATTAATCTTATGTGTGTTAGATTAATTTATATTCTATTAAAGTGTTTTTCTTTATGTTTTGCTTACTGCTTCAAATATCAATTCGATATAAGCCGAATCTGAAAGATATATGTTTACTTTATAGATTTTAGGATGTAATGTAAATTTGAACCGAATCCGAAGTATTATTATTCGAACTCGATCCACACTAATACAATATTAGAATGGGACTTAAAATCCAAAAATCCAAAATACACGATCCGAATCCATACGCTCCGGCCTAATATTATACATGTAATTTGGATTTTTCCCAACGAGAGAATATGGGAAAATAGCCTTTGCCTAGAAACGGGTTGGATGCATTATTGTGGCAAATGAGCATCATCATGATTTACCATTTCGGTTAATTTTAACCATTTTCTGCTCTGCTTTCTTCGTCATCTATAGCTATTTAAAGTATCTATTTGTGAAAGCATGGAATATGCTCTGCTCCACTATTTCACACATACCAAACAGAGTTAACAACATACTCATACGACTTCAACTTTCTTTTCTTCACGTCTCTACCTGCAAATAAACATCTAAAATACATCATTATTCTCAATCCCCATCACAGAAAACAAATGCATACCATAGTGACTTCTAACTGAAACAAACTTGCCACTGTGAAACTTGCAATAACCGTTTTAGACTCAAAAGGCATTTCATATCACTCCAAAGCGCAGATAAAAATTGCGGAAAATAGATTTTACAGGGTTTATTCAGGTTATACCAGTGGGGAAAATTTATTACTTTGGAAACCATGTACAGGTATGGTCCCAAACAAAAACGTTGAAGTTCAGTGAGAGATGGCCAAGGCAGAGTCCAGCAAACATAAGGCTATACAAACAAGTCCAATGGGAACAAACGAAGAAACTGCTTTGTGCCACTCATTATTCTTTATCCCCCCTCCTCCCCCCCCCCCCCAAAAAAAAAGGAGAGGAACCTCAAAAAGGAAATGGGTGATTCTTATTCGACTAGAGAATCTGATAATGCAAAAATCAAAACCTTAAGATTCTTTTTAGATTAAGACAGAATATATCTTTCCAGAGTTTAACGGTTAACACATGACGTTGTATAATATGCCGTTTGAGAGATAATATAGAGAATCAGAACCACACCAGACCTTTTTCTTTTTAACTTTTCCTATAACAAATTCTGCAATTAAATAGCACAAAAAAAAAAAAAAGAGAAAAAGGAGGGACCGTTTGTATGAGATTATATAATGGCAAGCTAAGTTGATATCCAAAACTAGGCCTTCTAAGCTCCTGTGGTACCCGAGTCTTGCCTGTCTCCAACTTCTGTCACATGTAGCAGAGGGAGTTTCGGTAACGTATAGTGCTCTAAAATCTTTGTCCATTCTATTGATGTGTTTATAGATGTTTATGTTACTCTCTCGTCAAAGGATTTTTTTCAGTGAAACAAGCAGAGAAAGATGGCAAGAAATGAGTGGATCAACAGTTACCTGGAAGCTATTCTTGATGTTGGAACTAGCAACCAAAAGAGATTTGAGAGTAACTCCAAGATCGTCCAGAAGCTTGGAGATATGAATAGAAAAGATCCTCAAGAGAAGGTGTTTAGTCCCATCAAGTACTTTGTGGAGGAGGTTGTCAACAGCTTCGACGAGTCTGACCTGTATAAGACATGGATTAAGGTTTGATCCTCAGTCTGTAACTTTATATCAATGATATAAAACAAAAATATACAAAGAGAATATTAGTCTTCCACAAGTATGGAAGTAAAACCATCCAATAAAAACATATGAAGAGTAAAGATCAACGAAAGAATAAAAACCTCAAAAAATTATTTTAAGAAAAACAAAAGTTTTTTTTACAAAGAAAGCCAGTGATGGTGGAGGGATCGATCTTTTAAACTTGTTGTGGCAGGTGATAGCAACAAGGAATACTCGTGAACGTAGTAACAGGCTTGAGAATATATGTTGGCGTATATGGCATCTTGCACGCAAGAAGAAGCAGGTTTGTTTCCCTTTACATGATTCAAAAAGGTGAAGAAGGTTAGTTTCATAGTTTGGGTTTTCCATATCTACAGATTGTGTGGGATGATGGGATAAGACTTTCCAAAAGAAGAGATGAACGTGAACAAGGCCGCAACGATGCAGAAGAGGATCTTTCCGAGCTTTCTGAAGGAGAGAAGGAGAAGAGTGACGTTGTTACGACTCTCGAGCCACCACCCCAAGATCATATGATGCCTCGTATCCGCTCTGAGATGCAAATTTGGTCAGAAGACGATAAATCAAGTCGAAACCTTTACATTGTCTTGATTAGGCAAGTATAAGTTGGTTTCTTTGTATTGTGTCAAGATGCTTCTTAAGACTTACCAAGTGCCTTTTTATCACTGCAGTATGCATGGACTTGTGCGTGGAGAAAACATGGAGCTTGGAAGAGACTCTGATACTGGCGGCCAGGTATCTTCTAGTAGGCTTCTTTGTAAAGCATAAATTATTCACAGGTTACCTACCCTGGTTTTTGTTAATGGATGATCAGGTGAAATATGTTGTTGAGCTTGCTCGGGCTTTGGCCAACACTGAAGGTGTCCACAGGGTCGATCTCTTAACACGGCAGATCAGTTCACCAGAGGTTGACTCAAGCTATGGAGAGCCAGTTGAGATGTTATCATGCCCACCAGAAGGTAGCGGAAGCTGTGGTTCCTACATTATCCGCATCCCCTGCGGTTCTCGGGACAAGTACTACTATCACATTAACATTCCTCTCCGAGTTTATGAATCTAAATTCCTCCGAGTTAGTCATGTTTTGAACGATGCAGGTACATACCAAAGGAGTCACTGTGGCCTCATATTCACGAGTTTGTTGATGGGGCGTTAAATCACATAGTGGACATAGCAAGGTCTCTCGGAGAGCAAGTGAATGGAGGGAAGCCAATATGGCCTTATGTGATCCATGGCCACTATGCAGATGCAGGAGAAGTAGCTGCACATTTGGCAGGGACGTTGAATGTGCCGATGGTGTTAACCGGTCACTCTTTGGGAAGGAACAAGTTTGAGCAGTTGCTTAAACAAGGGAGGAATACCAGAGAGGATATCAACAGAACGTACAAGATAATGAGGAGAATAGAAGCTGAAGAACTGAGTCTAGATGCAGCAGAGATGGTGGTGACAAGCACACGGCAAGAGATTGAGGCGCAGTGGGGACTGTATGATGGGTTTGATATCAACCTTGAGAGGAAGCTCAGGGTTCGAAGACGGCGTGGAGTCAGCTGCTTTGGCCGATACATGCCACGAATGGTGGTATGTGTCCTTCCTTTTTATCTAAATAAACACAATATAAACTATACTAAATGAAGAGTAAACTGAAGTGGGGGTTATTGACCCATCTGACCTGTCTTTGTGGGAACAGGTTATACCACCAGGCATGGATTTCAGTTACGTCTTGACACAAGATTCACAGGATGCTGATGCAGATCTCAAGTCGCTAATTGGTCCTGACCGAAACCAGATAAAAAAGCCTGTACCTCCAATATGGTCCGAGGTATTTCCAAATCTCTTGCAAGAAAGAAAGGTTATACAGTCTTTGTTTTTCCTAAATAACTGCATGATAACTCCATCATCTGCAGATAATGCGGTTTTTCACAAATCCTCATAAACCAACCATACTTGCTCTGTCTCGACCTGACCCCAAGAAAAACGTCACTACATTGCTCAAAGCTTTTGGTGAATGTCAGCCTCTTCGAGAACTAGCCAATTTGGTAATTCTTACATATATATTACAGTAAACTGACATTTACATGGCCACCACATCTGTCTTGTTAACTACTTGTTAATAAACCTGTTCCAGACACTCATACTGGGAAACCGAGATGACATTGAAGAGATGTCTAATAGCAGCTCAGTTGTTCTCATGAATGTCCTAAAGCTGATAGACCAGTATGACTTGTACGGCCAAGTAGCTTATCCCAAGCATCACAAACAATCTGAAGTTCCAGATATTTATCGTTTAGCAGCCAAAACAAAGGTACTTAATCCTGTAATACAATATGACTCTTGCTATTGCCTCCTCATCTTTCACCTGGACTCTTAGCTCCTTCCTTATCTTATGGTGGATTTCTCTCTTGAAGGGAGTTTTCATCAACCCAGCTCTGGTAGAGCCGTTTGGTCTCACGCTCATTGAGGTAACTAGTGCCTATGACCAGATTCCAAGGTTATGTTTCTTTACCTCCTATAAGATCTTCATGCTCCACCATTTTTATTATGTATGACAGGCAGCTGCTTATGGTCTGCCCATTGTTGCCACCAAAAATGGTGGGCCTGTTGATATCGTCAAGGTAATCAAATCTCTTTATTAAAAAAATCAAACAGCGTACAGACCACACCCCACTGATTCCAAAAGCTAATTTAACATATGTTTGTGACCAGGCACTGAACAATGGTCTCCTAGTCGATCCACATGATCAACAAGCCATTTCTGATGCCCTTCTAAAGCTAGTTGCTAACAAACATCTCTGGGCTGAGTGCAGAAAGAACGGGCTCAAGAACATCCACCGTTTTTCATGGCCAGAGCACTGCCGTAACTACCTTTCCCATGTTGAACACTGCAGAAACCGACACCCAACCAGTAGTCTCGATATAATGAAAGTTCCAGAAGAGCCGATAAGTGATTCTCTAGGTGATGTTGACGACATATCTTTGAGATTCTCCATGGATGGAGATTTCAAGCTCAATGGGGAACTAGATGCAAGCACTAGACAGAGGAAACTAGTCAACGCCATAAGTCAAATGAATTCTATGAAGGGTAGTAGTCCATCTGTTCTCTACAGCCCTGGTAGAAGGCAGATGCTCTTTGTGATCACTGTTGATTCCTACGATGACAACGGAGACATCAAAGCGAATTTGGAAGATATCATCAAGAATGTGATGAAAACCGCAGGTTTGACATCGGGCAAAGGAAAAATAGGCTTTGTCCTGGCAACAGGTTCAAGCGTGCAAGAAGTAGTGGAGATGACAAAGAAGTACCTGATTAATTTGGAAGATTTTGATGCAATAGTTTGCAACAGCGGAAGTGAGATCTACTATCCATGGAGAGATATGGAGGTTGATGCAGACTACGAAACTCACGTGGAATACAAATGGCCTGGTGAAAGTATAAGCTCAGTGATTCTGAGACTTGCATGTACGGAACCTGAAACAGAAGACGACATCACAGAGTATACAAGCGCATGCAGTACTAGATGCTATGCAATTTCTGTGAAACAAGGAGTCCAGGTAACTCTTTTTAGAAAAAACATTAGTGATCAAAGGGACAGCTTTAAAAAACATATTAATGTCAATGTGTGTAAAATGGCAGACTCGAAGAGTTGATGACCTTAGGCAGAGGCTTCGGATGAGAGGTTTAAGGTGCAACATTGTCTATACACATGCTGCAACAAGGCTAAATGTTATACCACTATGTGCATCAAGATTACAAGCAGTCAGGTTAGTTACTGTCAAGACCACATACGCTATTTGTAAGATGATCATAACACAGCTTAATATAATGGCTTTTTATGTAGGTATCTTTCGATAAGGTGGGGAATTGACATGACGAAGTCTGTTCTATTTCTGGGAGAGAAGGGAGACACGGACTACGAAGACTTGCTGGGTGGTCTTCACAAAACCATCATTCTTAAAGGTGCAGTGGGATGTGACAGTGAGAAGCTTCTTCGCAGTGACGAAAATTTCAAAAGAGAAGACGTTGTTCCACGAGACAGCCCTAACGTTTCCTATGTGGAAGAGAATGGTGGACCTCCGGAAATTCTATCCACTCTAGAGACCTATGGGATCAAATAATCTTTTCTTTGTCTCCTCTATATGCTTATATTATCTCAGTTCATATACTAATGGGCTGTAAATGGTGGATAAATAACGACGCTACACAACGTTATCTGGAAAGATGTTATATATTGCAATAAAAAGAGCATGTACAGCTTGTCCCTTTAGATGTGCACACCTGACACCCATTCGTAGAGAGTATGATAGCTACCTGAAGGATCATGGTAGTCCTATGGCCCCTCTCTTGGCTTATCTTACACCAACAATGTGTTCATCATCACATCCGCGTTTCACAGTTTAACTTTATCCTGCAACAAGTGGTGGTTGTGATTAAAAAATTGAAAACAAAGCTGATCGTAACCCTGCAATAAATTCAGTAGACAAAGAAGAGATACCATACTTTAAGAAAGCATAGTCTTGATGTACACCTACATTGCTTCTTCTCTCCATCAAAAGTTTACAAAGAGAAACACAGATGGAACTTACAAAGATCATGTAACATATCTTCGCAAAACAAGACAATGTCACAAGATCGGTAGCTATAGAGGTAAGAACGAGAAGTAAATCCAATCCAAAGGGTTTTTTTCGTTTCCCATTATAAGTTTCTTATAGAACTAAAGTTCAACAATTAGAACTAACAAATGAGTACAAAAGTCAAAAGCTTGCAGGAGAATTTCCAAATCTTTGAACCAAATAAGATCACATTGAGCAAAGGATCATCATGAACCAGAATCTATACGTATCTAAACCAACCCTGATCATCAATCACAATGATAGAGGAATCTTCATATCGGAATCAACCCAAACACGGGTTTTCAAAGAACAAGAACCACAAGGAAGAACAACAGAAGAGGCCACAAAAGCACCCAATCTCCGAACTCGAACGACATCACCGTCTCTCACCAACGCAAACCCCATCGTCTCTAGCTCGGATCCATCAACAGAGAAGTAATCACCACACCTGCACTGATAGAAAACCTCCATAACCTCTCCAGCAACCTCCACGGACATGTCCTCTACGCTAATCTCATCAGCAGTGGTGGTTCCGTCCTGTCTGGAAGATCGAAGGTCGTTGTCGTAAACCACGCGTAGCTCTGCGTCGCTCAAGACTTGCCACGCCTTTTGAATCTTGAGGAACTTTTCTTCGTCTGAGCTGCGACGTGGAGTGTTTAGCTTGTCGGGGTGAGAGTGAAGGATGGCGGATCGGTAGCTGTTGCGGATTTCGTCATAGCTGGCGTCTTCTTTGACGGAGAGAATCTGGTAGTATGTCTCGTGGAGAGTGTTTTGACCGAGAAGCATGATTGGACTGGAATAGATGTTCACCGGCGACGGCAAGAGAAACGGTGGAGGGTAAGAGAGGCCTGGAACAATGGCTTGGTTGCCCCAGACCGAATTGGAACCGATTTCCTCCCTATTTCGGGTTAATGAAACCCGGATCCATGAAACCCTTATTTTGGATTGGATAATTGAATTGAATCACCCCTTTCCCTTCTTTTGAAGTTCCGGATTTAACGAAATCCCGTTGAAAAAAAAAAATTTCTTCCTTCTGCTTTCTTTACGGACAATCGATAGAATAAAAAGAGATGACGGAGAAGCCGGAGAGACCAGCAACAGCGACGGAGACAGATGTGGTAATATCAGAGTCGATAAGTGTCTTCTTCGAAACTGCGGTGGCAGTTACATCTGGAGAGAAGAATGACATTCACATCGATAGGAGAATTCCCAAATTAGGATCGGATTTTGAATTGTAGTTTTGTTTGAATTGGGGAAGTCATGTTTCAATGAACTAGAAATAGGAATTATAGTGATGATGTGTAGAACCTGGAAATTATGGTTAACTATACGTAATACTAGTACCACTCGATGAAATATTGAGAATTTGGGAAAATTAGTATACTATAGAATACTATAGTAACTTTGGGAATACTATTTGGTATTACTAGTATAACTGACGTAGAAGTAAATATAATTTGCAGCATTTGGAGCCCATCGAAGCAATCAAAGAAGTGTGGTTCATTGTCGATGGTGTTCCCATCCGTTTGTGAAGGGATCGAAGAGAAAGGGAAGAAAGGAATCCGGAGTTGTTTCGTGTTTTGTTGATGTTTCATGTCTGATTATTTTGCAAAACTCAATGCTTCTTGGTTTCTTCTTGGTTTGTAGAAGTTTGAGTGGATAATTTTCTTGATGTTACAATTACAATATCGGGATGTTGCAAATTCATGTTATCCTGAACTCCTCCTGAACCATACAATAAAGAAACGAAAGTTTGGAATTTTACAAGTCTTAGACAACTACAAAATAAAGACTTGTAAGCATATCCGCCGAAACAAAGAAACAGCAGAATTAAAGCTCTAAATCCGACAATACAAAACACTTAAACAAGTTCCGAGAATGGAAGAATCCATGAACAATCCAAAACACAAAACACTTAGAGATAGAATTCTTCAAACTTTCTAATAATCTCATCTTCATTTTCGTCATCCACTTTCACTTTCTTCTCGAAATTGCTTTTCATCTCTGAGATAGTTTGAGTTAACTGCTCAATCACTCTAGTCTTTTCCTCGATCTCATCACGGGCTTCAAGCAAAGCCTGTCTTTGCCAATCTGTACCATCATCTTCATCAAACCAACATAAGTAATTGCATCCTTTTGGAAAATGCGGACACCCATAAAATCGTCGACCTGAGTTTCTGTCAGTCCAAGCTTGCCTTATACTCACCGGTAAGCGACAAAAACATCTCCGACCAGAATTTCGCCTTGTCGTCGACGATCCTGAAGCCACTTCCATCTTCACTTTCTGCATCTTCATTTTTTCCATCTTCACTTTTTGTATCTGAGAAGAAGAGAAGGGAAGAAGAGAGAAGAGAGGGAGGGAGAGGAACAGAGGGAAGAGATCGAAAGGAGAGAAGAGAGGGAGGGAGAGGAACAGAGGGAAGAGATCGAAAGGTGACAAGAGAGAAGAGATAATTCCCAAGAGAAGAAAGAGGAAAGGAGAAAAGAGAGAGGAGATGTCCTTAAGTGGGGTCGGTATATTCGGGAATGGGATTCCGAATTGGACCAGTTTGACTATCGAAATTGGAAGAGAGAGATGTGTGGTTGAGATGAGAACAAGTGTTTGGATAAGATTTTTGGAACAATATCGTGTTTGATCTTAGTTATACCGAAGAATTTAGTTATACAGAAGATATTGATGTGCTTTTGTAGTTATACCGAAGATAATGGTTTGTTTTCCGAAATTACAAAACGAGTTTGAAGCATACAACATAACAAGAGGACATAACAAGAGGTTCATAACAAGATAAGAACAAGCATACAACATAACAAGATTAGAACAAGCATACAACATACCAAGATTATAGTTTTCCGAGTTTTTACAAGTCTTAAAACAACAACAAAAGAAGACTTGTGAGCTCCACCGAATAAACAACAAACATAAATACCAGATCCGACATCTCACGGATGGTCCATGAGCGCAGCTATCTGGTCCTTGAGCACAGCTATCTGGTCCTTGAGCGCAGCTATCTCTGCTGCCATTTCATTGTAACTCGCCATTAAATCCTTAACCTCGTCCTCGATCGCGAAGACCCATGGTTGACGGAAGTGGAGTCTATCGTCCTACATAAACAATAAAATCGAAACCATAAAACCAATAATAGTTTTACTGAGTACTATTAGTTTTACAAAGTACTATTAGTTTTACTAACTACTATTAGTTCTACTGAGTACTATTAGTTCTACGAGTAGTACGAGTATATCAGATCTACATCAAATCTACAGATAAATTCATTGAAAAGGAAGAACATGAAGAACCCTAACTCTGTAAAGCGAAAAAATCCAGAACAAAACAAACTCTATCAAAGATAACTCATAAACCCTAGATCTAAGTTCCGAACAGATCTGATAGTGAAAGGGAAGAACACACAAAATCGAAAAATTTCCAGATTTGTTGATAATGAAGTACCTCAAACTTGTCGCAGGTGAAGAATTTTTTTCCAGGCAGAGTATCGTACTTTTTGTCCGCAGCAACCTCGGCCACCATTCTCTCTTCGCTGCCTTCATCATCCTGTACTCCTCGCCTGGATGCGTCATTGTTCCGTCTGTAGGTCGAGGAATTTTGAGAGAGAGAGAAAGGTGTGTGGGAATTCCGAGAGAGAGAGAGGATAGAAAGATCAGTTTCGAAAAAGTGAAAAAGTGTTACGGAGGAGAGAGAGATTGTGTGGTTATATTGGGGGAGATAGAGCAATTTTTTAAAATTTTAATTTTTAAAATTTTTTAATTGTTTAGGCGGCAAAACAAATTTCATTTCCCTCCTAATATTTGTTCTTAGTTATACAGATGATACTAGTGTTACGAAAATTGGTCATAGTTCTACTTTTGCTGGTTTCTAATTTAATTAGTGTTCCTAATTTTTTAAATTTGTTTTTTTAGTTTTACTTTCGATCTTAGTACTTTAAAATAGAAGTTATATTGTTCTATACAATAATATAATCGTAATAGATATAACTCGAGAATTTCCTTTGTAAGAAGTTCTTATTTGAAAAGTGTGATTGGAATTACAAGGTTTCATAATGTATATATCACGAGTTCATGAGAAATTTTCAAAAACGTGATGACCGAGTTTTGTTATAATTATAAACTTTAGTAGATAAAACAAATGTCAAACTACCACAACCGAGATATGATGTAAATAATATTATGATAACCTTATTTTGATTATGATATAGATAATACTAGTGTCATTACAAATGTGGTGACCGAGCTTTGTTAGCATTATAAATTATAGTAGATGAAACAAATGTAAAACTACCACAACCTAGATTTGATATAGATAATATTATGATAACCGAGTTTTGATATAGATAATACTAATGTCATTAGAAAACAAAGTAGATAACCAAGTTTTATGCAGTTTTCCGAAGCATACAACAGAGAGCTTAAAGTGCGAATAACTAAATTCCAACTCTTCTCCTTCCCCTCCGTGCGATGCGATCCGGAGGCATGATCTTCACCTCCTTGATGTAATCCGGTACATTCCAAGAAGACCTGTCCGGCACAACATAAAGTGTCCTGGAATATGCCAGTGCCCAAAGTTCCGACCAGTAGTATTCTGAGCACAGCTCATGGATATGAATGCGCCTGCCAACGTTTGTAGTATAATATATGTAAGCAGCCAGTCCGTGAAGACAAGGAAATTTTTCATAATCCCACACCTTGTAAGTACAATTTCTCTCAACTAAGCTCACCAAAAACATCTTGCCTTCAGTGTCGGTGATCTCGTACTCAAACTCATAACTATCAATCTTCCGCACAGGTAGCTTTTGTGCAACAAGCCATAGCTCGTGCAAGTAGTTCTCAACCAGAGGCACCAGTTTGCTATCAATTGATCCAGCAACAGCATCCTTCAGACGTTGATTGAACCAATCAGAGAATTTCCCGATAATGCAATCCAGCATTGGTATCAAGGCCCACATCGTTGACTCTTTAAACACGTTCTTCATTGATTCCACACTGTTGCTTGTATCCAAGTTGTACCTGTCACGTGGAAAAAAACTCTCGCCCATCTGTCCTTTTCAGTTTGTTCCTCAACATACTTGTAGGCTGAAGGATAGCTTATCTTAAACGAATCGTAAGCTGAGTTGAAGTCAGCCACCGTGTAATATCTGCCCAACTCCATGAATCTATGCCCGACTATATCTTTCTGACGCCACAAGCATGCCATTTCACATTTTCCTTCAAATGCCACAAACAATGACCATGGTGAGCCTGAGGGAACACGTTTGCTATAGTGGAGATCATTATTCTATTTCTGTCACTCATGAAAACCAGTTCAGACGAGTCTGGTATAACACTCTTAAGCATCTCAAAAAACCAAGTCCAGCTAGCATCATTCTCTCGATCTAACACTGCAAACGCAAGTGGATAATCGTGACGATTAGGATCTTGAGCTTTCGCGAACACTAGAACACCACCATATTTGTTCTTCAGCCATGTCGCATCCATAACTATCACTTTCCTCATAACTGCAAACCCTTCAATGCAAGCTCCCAAGGCTACGAAGAGGTACTTGAATTTAGATCCCTCATCCAATTTCACACAGGTTTTAGTTTCCGGATTCACTTGCTCTAACATGTACAAATAGCTATACATCATATTGTAGCTCTCTTCCGGACTACCAGGTATATCAGAAACCGCCACATTCCTTCTGTGCAATGAACTCACGCGATTTCTCATTGTACCCTGCCAAAAAAAAAAAAAAACAAACACCAGAAACTTACTATAGTTATCCAAAGTTATATCAGTTGTTCCTAGTTAGAACAATCTGAATTAGGTTCCGCTTCAGTTGACTAGTCCCAGATCGATCTAGGTCCAATTTACTGTACTGCCTATACACGGTTCCCCTATACATTCTCATTCCACCACCGAAATACATTAGGATAACCAATTTCCTTTACAATTCGACCCCCAAACAAGACAATGCCATTGTGATTCTCATCAGATCCCAATTAAAAAACCACTAAAACCTACTTCGCAAAGAAAGCTCGGAACTTGAAAGCTAGCTCGAGCCAGAGAGCACAACTAACCTGCAACTCGACCGGCCCCAACGAAGATGGAGAACCTGTGAGTGGAGGAGGAGCTGAGGTTTCCGGAGCTGGGCTGAGGGAGAAACGACGGGATTCCATTCTTGAGCTGAGGGGAACGAGGGTTTCGGTATCGAGATCGAAATTGGTAAAACGAGGATTCCAGAGCTGAGCGGAGGGAGAAACGACAGGATTCCGAGAAGAAGGGAAGGAAGAGCTGAGCCTGATCTCTGAACTGATCTCTGAAACAATCCGCTTGATCTTGGGAAGATCTTGAGCTGAGGGGAGGGAACGAGGGTTTCGTTCGAGGTATTGGATCGAGGATTGGTAATTCCAATTTATTAATGGAATTAATTCAGAAATAAAGATCAAACCGATCTGTTTCAACTAAACCAAAATTCACTCAACCAACCTCAGTAAAACCGAAATACCAAACCACATTCATTTTTGAGATTTAATAAACTGAGGGTATTTTTGATAATTCTCATTTAGTTAACGAGTTAAGGGCATGGGAGACTTCCCAGGCCCATAGGAGATTGTTCTGTGAGATATAGGGGTGGTAGAGTCATTGTTCCAAGAGGCCTAGGGCACATTTTTATTGGAAACCTGAAGAACCAAATAAAAAAAAACTATTATCGGACCAAACTAGTAAAAACCCGAATGTTTTTTAGACATAAAAACAAAAAGAGAATCACAGTGAAAAAAATCCCTAAAACATACATTTATTAATGTAAGAAGTTTTTTTTACACTATTAATGTAAGAAGTTTGATAGTATGTAAAAAGACAAATTAGGGATTATTCTTGAGAAAATGCACCCAATAATCAAAAAGAAAAGGGAGAATTAGCTCAATAACCAAATTTGGGATCAAAAATAACTAAATATCATTTATTTTGACATAATGTAATAACTAACATTTATGCCAATTATTATCAGGTTCTACCATTTTTTCTTGTGATCATCAAGTTACTTTGTGTTATTAGAGATGATATAACCAAAATAACATATAGTGAATGACGCACCTACGTACGATGTCAAGGAAATGAGATGCAGCCAATATTTACTGTGCACTTCTGACAACGACAGTACTAAAATCATCTATATCACTTACATAATTAGATTATACGTACTCACCATGCACAATATATGTGTGGATAAAATTAGACTCTTTTGCGATAAATAGTGTATTTTATTACTTCTCACGGTCAAACCGGAGTGTTCTATTCCATATAAACAAAATAGTATAAGAGATCAACTTTATCTCAACCCTTAAATGATAAACTCTATTCCAAGCCTCTAAATACTAAATCCTAAACACTAAACCCTAAATCCAAATATAAACCCTAAACCCAAATAAAGAATGTATTCCACATCATCGAAATAGTATAGGGCTCTAACCCAACATACAACTCCTAAATGCTAAACCCAGACTCAACTTTTGAATACTAAACCCTAAACTGCTATCACTAAACCCAAACCTCAACCCCCACTTTCCAAATACTAAATCCTAAATCCTAATCACTAAATCCTAAACCCAAGTCTAGACCCTAAACCCAATAGAATAGAACAAAATACATGGTATAGTACATATTGGTGAACAAAATAGAACATTCTTTTTAATCATCAAATAGAACGATACATGATAAAAAAGTATAGTAACAGACTATTACGCATTACAAAACATGAATAGAACAAACATAATACATATTGTTTTAAATTTCTATTCCATAGGCATATAATAGAATAGAACACAACTTAATAAAAACTGTTCATCTTCTCCAACCAATTCTAGGTCATTCACAGCAATAAAGATCAGTGTAACTGGCGACATCCGTGGAGATAGTACATGTAACCGCCTAGTAAACCAAAGAGATTAGGGCGATTGTAGGAAAAGTTGACGAACCTCGCGGCGGTGCCATTTACTTTGTCGACGACTCCATAGATTTCAGATGCGCGAAGCTTCCCGTCAGTAGCCAAACGAGCTGTTACAGATGGGCATCTCCAAAGCAAAGCTACTCCAGAAATGGTCTTGTTGGTAACACACGATGGATCAATAATGGGGAAGAAACCACTCACTTTCTACAAGCTATGTTATTCTCCAAAGGCCATGATATACGTATGTTAGGTAAGTATTATTAATTTAGTTTCTTTTTGTTTGCAGATTTTGCCAGTTGTATAAGAAGGCAGATTACTATTATTATATAAAAGATGTACGGTGTATTAGGGTATTTAGACATATAATGAATTATAATTTATATGAAGGTTATAAAGTGCAATTTTCCAAAAGAAAATCCCAAATTAAGAAAGTAACAAACTCCTTTTTCTCTCTTTTTTTCTTTTTTATCTCTCTACACTCTTTAAAAATTTAATTGAAGGTTAAACATAAATTTAAAATAACTAACTAATAAACATGGAAAACAATTAATATTGGCCTGTTATAAACCAAGATCTGGTGGAAGCCTATATCCGAAGGCCCATATTCTTATGTCTTTGTATTTCCTAGCACATATTGTGTTAGGGTTTCGAACTTATGTAATTCCCTGTATAAAAGACTCCTTATGGTCTAATAAAGATATAGACTTTCCCCTTATTTTATAACACGTTATCAGCACGATTCTCCAACCCTAAGCCCCTACGAAATATTCTTCAACTCAGCCGAAAATCATCAAACCCTAAACGGAAAGAAATCTGCCTCGGAACTTCAAAGAATCCGTTCTCTCAAACCGTGAGGACCCAGAAAACTATCAAGATATCAAATCGAAGCCCTCACCGAGACGAAGCCTTCAGTGCAGACCGCTTGCCGATCTGTCCACCAACGCACCCTCACGCACAGATACAGTGCGAGCCGATTTGCTTTGGAAACCAAATCTGATTCCAACAAGGATTTTCTAGCCGAACTCAAATCCTGTGCAAGATAAGTTTATTATACCTTAGTTGATTCATGTTATCTTGTTAGCTTATGGTGTTCATGTTATCTAATGCTCCTCGTGTTGTTTCATGAGCCGAGGGAATTAAAATCTAATATCAACAAGGAGTTTAAACCAAGAGGAGTTGCTGCCCGTGCGATCAAACTCTTTTCCATTCAGATCAAAAAGAGTTCATAGGTAAACTATCTCAAACTTTGAAACTACTTAGAGGTCGAGTTTAATGTAATTAAACTCGAACCATACAAGAGAGAACTGATCACATATATTTTATTATGCGATCATAGAAATCAAAACCTAACCAACTATGAATGCATAATTCGATTTATATCCTTATAAATCATATAGTATATGTTTAAAACTTAGTAAAACATGGTCATAAGTTTTAAACCTAAGAACTAATCTAAACCTAAAATCGCATGACATGAAAATCGCATGTCATGCTTAAAACCAAAAATTGTACAAACCTATACTATCTAATATGATTCTAATAATTCTAAAACTTGAATCATATACCTAAAACTATAGTTTCAGATCTGATTATGTCAATAGTCAGATCGCATACTTGGTATGCTTGAAAAACCGATTCCTAATGTGTTTAGTAATCACTTTTGCTTAAACCTAAAAAATCGCACAGCTTTAAAATTAAAACCCCTTGATGAAAACTTTCTAAAACGTTTTTTCACATGCTATTTAAAGCTTTAAAATATGATTGTTTGTTTAAGGAAATCTGATTGCATGTTTTTAAAATTAGAAATCGCATGCTAGGCATAAAATTGTAAATCGCATGCTTAATTGAAATTTGATTTGTTTGATCACCTAATTACATACTAGGATTATGAAAACTTGATTGTATGATATGTTTGTTAATAGAAATTGCATGTTTAAGGTTTGCAAATCATATGATAAACATTAAAATCAAAATCGCATGCTAGACATAGAAAATTAAATCGCATGTTTAGGTTTAAAATCTGATTTTGTTAATCACATGTTAGGATTGATAAAACCTAATTGTTTGATCTGATCTCTAATAGAAATTACATGTTTTAATGTTAGAAATCGTAACATAAACATTAAAACTGAAATTGCATGCTAAAACCTAAAACCCTTAAAAATAGGAAGGTTGTTACAAGGTTGTTACAAGGTTGTTACAAGGTTGTTACAAGGTTGTTACAAAGTTGTTAGGGTTTTTGTCTTGGCCAATTTTATGCTTGTATAACTTGATATTTTTTATGCATAATTACATGTTTGAAGTTGCATAATTAGACTAAGAATAATTACATGTTCTTGTGTCTAAATCCTATTAGAATTAGGATTTGAAATTTAACCTAAAATCTGATCGCATGCTTATTGGAATTTCCTGAAATTTAAAACTTAATAAATTTAAATTAGAATTCCAAAATTTGATCATATGAAACCTAGGGATAAAATTTCATGATTAGATTGAAATTATTCATATGCTAATTGATTAAAAATCGATTAGGCCTAGGAAATTAAAATCGCATGATTAAATCTTATTAGAAATAAAAATTGCCTTGATCACATGCTACTGATTGAAATCTGATTTGGTTGCTTGATCACATGATATGTTTAAAATCAGAATCGTATGTCTTAACCAAATCTGATTCGCATGCTTCAAACCCAAAAATCTGATTTGTTTGATCGCCTAGCTCGCATGCTAAGAAATTAAAATCTGGATTGATTGTTAAAGATAAAATCCGAATGCATGCAGCATGGAACCTAGATTTAATTTTCTCAATCACATGCTCACATGATCCAAATCTGATTTGCTAGCTGATTACTTGATTGAAAATGATGCCTTGCTTGTTTAAAACATAGAGATTGCATGAAATCCTATCCGCATGATTAAAAGCTTGGCCGTAGGATCAAAACTTCATCATATGCTAAACTTGATTCGATTACATTGCCTGGCCTATATGTGTTTTTTTAAACCTTGAATCATATGCTGAAAATCTAGCAAATCCAAAACACATAACCAAATCTTAAAACTGTTTGGATTTGGCTTGGCCAAGACTATACATGTTCATATGAACATTTGTATGATCGTTTCTCAAAGCCTTGGCCAAATGAAATCTTAGCCAAATTTAAGACATGATCACTTGTTTAAAACATAAAATCTGATCATAAAAATTACTCCTTGGCCGAAATCTATAGGAATCCTAGAACCATTCGGATTTGGCCTGGCCGAAACTTATGTTTGTCCTAATGAACAATCGCATGATCTTTAAAGCCTTGGCCAAATGTAGAAGCTTGGCCTAGCTTAAATCTTGATCAAATGCAAAGTATAAATTCTCTTGGCCAACCTTAAAAGACCTTGACCAAAGGCAAAAGCTTGGCCAAAGATAAACATTAACCGATTTTCCTTGGCCACAAAGGTGAAACCTTGGCCAAATAGGAAATCCCTTGGCCAAATTGAAATTTCTATTGGCCAAATATGAAATCTAGTCAAATTAATAGAATCTCTTGGCCGAATTGATATTATCTTGGCCAAATGTGAAACCTTGGCCAAATATGAAATCATCTTGGCCAAAATTCCTTGGCCAAAGTCTTTTGAATAATCTATCTTGGCCGAAACTATATCTTATACAATAATCTATTCAGACTTAATTTATTTCTGGCTATTTATTGCACACTTTGATTTATTTAATACATGATGTTTTTAAAATTATTGTCTAAGGAAACAAAATTTGATATTAAATTACCTAAGTTTGGGATTCAATACGAGATAAATGAACATTAAGTGTTATTATCTCGAGGGGGAGAATCAGAGAATCCCAAAATCCTTAAATAAGTTAAGCATCCACGACAACAATAGCCCAAATAGAACTCGGCCAAAATCAAATCTGGAAACGAAATTGCACAACATAAAGATTATATGGAGATTAATGATTGGCAAACCGGTCATGCCATTCCGGTTAAGTATGCGACATTCTATTGAATGGTTTAGGATATGCTGCCCCTTTGAATAAGGGAATTGATAATATGAGTATTCACTATGATATTTCAAAAATAAGCAAGGAATTTTGTGGGCTTGATCACCTACGGATGGACTGATCATCCATCATATGTGACGACATATGGTTGTACATATCCTTATCAAAATCTGCTATAAGTTTGCAAGAGTAATTGGTGATACCGGTGGATTTATGAATCCTTATAAGTTGCAGCAAAATTTTGTTTGCATAATGCCAAAGAACAAATAGAGACTTTCCCATGAATTTGATAAAGGGTTAAGAATTAATGTTCCCATATAGAGAACTTAAATAAGTTGCTCCACCACAAAGTTATAAGATGGGATCTGAAATTGAATTAAGTGTATACGTTGGATATAAATCTCCATAAGAATACATAAGGCCACGAGAGGTATGATTAAGGCTAAGCCATGGATTAGATAAATTCGTATATCCAACATCAGGGAGAGAAATAATAAGCTGGTAAACGATTTCGAGAATGAATAATGATCCTAAAATATGAATATAGAATAAGAGTCCAAAGAATGAATCATTCTCAGAACTTAAACAAGTCAATTGTCAGACATGTTTGATGACCCAAACTGAAATATACCAGCGGGTTATGCTCTAATAAAATTGAAATTGGACTTAGTTAAGATAAGACGGTTCCATACATGTATTACTTGAAAATAAGAAGAGCATAAAATTGAAATGGCAGATCCGAAATTAAGGTTTTCCAAAGGAAACCTTAGACATGACCATGAATAAAGATCAGGTACCTGAAAATAATAAGATCTAAATGCATTATGTCATGTCTGGATTATAAATGGAACCGGTAAAATAATATCGACGTCGATGATGATATAATATTTGAATACAAAATTGCTTGACAAAAGCGAGGATCATGAAACCAACGTCTATCATAGAGTGCACTCAGAGAAATTACTCAGAGAAATTGATTAAGCAAATTGATAATGCTATAAGACGTGGTATATAAAATCTCTTAAGAGAAGAGATGTAGTCAAACCAGTTGGACATAAGTAAGTCTTTGGTGAGAAAACATAATAAGAATGGCGAAATTGCATAAGGTTCTCACAAAGACTTGGAATCAATTATAAAGGATACATACTCCTATGTGGTGGATGCAACGACATTCCGATTCCTTATAAGTCTGGAAAATAAAATACATATCTATACGGTCCACTAGATAACGAAATTTATATGAAAGTTCTAGAGGGTATCGAACTACCGAACACATCAAGGTCTCGAGAATAATATTGAATATCTTTATGTAAACGACTTGAATATCCTAGGAACCTCTGGAGAAATTTCCCAAAGATAGAATACATCAAGAAAGAATTCGAATTCAACATGAAAGGTTTTGGGAAAACAAGATTATATATTGGATTATACATTGAGCACCTTGAAAAGAAAATCTTTATGCATCAAATGACATACATAGATAACGTGCTCAAAAAGTTTGATATGGACTAAGCTTACGAATTGACAAGTCCCATAATTATAAGGTCCCTCAGTTTAGAAAATATAATTTCGGCCCTAATGAAGAAAATGAGAAGATCCTTGGTCCCGAAATGCTATGTTTAAGTGCCATAAAGTTTTGACGGATTTGGCGAGCCATACAAGGCTAAGATAAATAATTTGCCGCAATCTATTAGCTAGATGTAGCTCATGATCGATCCAAAGGCACTAGAACGGGATTATACATAATTTTGTTACCTACAAGGAACTAAAGACTTGGGTCCATTTGATACTAACATACCCGAAGAAGGGTAAATTAGTTTTGGTGATACAGGTTGTTTGTCCGTCCAAGTTCACTCAAGCGAGGATTTTGTGGATCTAATTATTAAGGCGTTACTGACATCTAGAGATGTATTCAACAGGGGGAGTAATACGTGTTGTACTCTTTTTCCTTCACCATGGTTTTATCCCATTGGAATTTCCTGGTAAGGTTTTAATGAGTCAATATCCAAAGCGTATTACAAACCACTTCGGAGATGGTCTTCTAAGGGAGAGTGTTATATACCAAGGTCTGGTGGAAGCCCATATCCGAAGACCCATGTTCTTATGTCTTTGTATTTCCTAGCACATATTGTATTAGGGTTTCGAACTTATGTAATTCCCTATATAAAAGACTCTTTATTGTCTAATAAAAATATATACTTTCCCCTTATTTTATAACATGACCGGTGGTTGCTTTATAATGTCAAACGTAAAATATCTAATTAAGCAGACAAATATATATATATATATATATATATATATATATATATATATATATATATATATAATGTAAACGTAAAATAAGTAAAAGAAATACCAAATATATAGTGCACTAAATGTTAAATAAAATATATAATAACAATATCATGCACTAAAATTTGATCCAATTTTATAATAACAAATAAGTGGCGGATGTAGGTGAACCAATTTGGTGGCACTTGCCCCCATGAAAATTTCAAATATTTTATAACGTGTATGAATTTTAGCCTTGTTTTCTATGTTTATATTTGATTTCCCCCAACTAAAAATCATATTTTAACCTTGTTTTCTATGTTTATATTTGATTTGCCCCCCAAAAAATGAAATCCTATATCTGCCACTTATTATACATCATATTCTAAAAATGTAGATGATACAATTAATGATTTAAAAAACAAAATAAAACTATTTAATATAAACTATAAAATTAATATATTTATAAATGTATTAAAATTATTTAATATAGATGAATAAATAAATATATACCAATATTTACAAAATAAATATTTATTTATTAAAAAAACAAGTAAAAACAAAAACATGGAAGCACGGATCAAGCTCTATTAAATGTTAAATGCAATACAATAGATCCATCCATAAAATTAATTTTCTGTTGTAAAAGAGGTGGAAAGTATATCTTTATTCATGAGACAAGGTCTTTATATATACATGCATTAGACCGTCATAAGAAAAGGAAATAGTACAATTCCTAAACCAACAAGGAATTGGAAAACTACTACAGTACATAAATGGTAAAGAATAAACACATAAATAGAAATATAACATCTAGATAAATATGGAATATGTCCAACTCTATCTCCATCTGGAATACGCTTCTGGTTCATCTGGTCCGGTCCGGGTTGGTCCGGTTATATCCGTCCGATTATGTCCGTCCATCAATCGGTTTATAACACTCCCCCTTGGACGCCATAACCGTTCAGAGTTCGTAGTGTGCTTCATGTTGCCTCGTTAAAACCTTACCAGGAAAACCCAGTGAGACAAAACCATGGTGAAGGAAAAAGAGTACAACACACACTACTCCCCCTGATGAATACATCACTGAAGATCTCTTTGTATGAGCTTCTGAATGTTGCTTCAGTGAGTTTGGAGTGCTTGTGCTTCTTTCTCTTAGAATTTCGTATGAGAAGAACACTTGGACGGACTGTGCCTTTATTGCCGTCCATCTTATAATCTAGTCGATCATTATGGTCCTCAACTAGAAACATATATACAGACATGGACACTCATTATAAAAAAAGGCAAAAATTAAAAAACGCTCTCTAAAAGAAGGGAGATAGAAAAGGCGATTAGGGTTTCACCACCCTTTCGCCGCCGTTGGTTTCGCCTCACGCGTATCAATGAGAAGCTTCTTCCTCTTCCCTTCCTGCCTCTCTGTCCATGGCGCCGCTCATAGCAGCTCCAGCTTCCCTTCCACGCCCTCCCTCAGATCCGCCAGATTTAAATTTGAAGGTCGCTCTCTCGTCAAATCCTCCAGATCCGCCGGTTCCCCCTGACCCTCCGCCTGATACTCTATCTTTCACGGGTTTCCTTCAGGTGTACGATTTCTGGGCCACTGTTACTTTTCCCCATAAGTTCTTAGATCTAAAGTTAGGTTTGATGATTTCATATGAACTGGGTTTGTTGGATCCGAGCTTATCTCTGTTAGTCCCGACTGTTTCGGTTGCACTTAGTTATGCTATTGTGGCTTTTGTCGGTACCTTTGTGTGGTCCTTTACTGCAGTATGCAGTTGTCCATTTACTAGAGTATGCAGTTGTCCTTTTACTGCAGTATGCAAGCATCCTTCCATTGCTATAATGGCTTTTGCAATGATATGGCATTATCTCCTCTTGTGGCAGCTTGGAGTGAAAGTTCTAAAGTTATGTATCCTTCCAGAAAATTTGGTTTGTTTGGGCTTTAATTGTCCTCCTTTCTCCTTTAAGGAGTGTTTTGTCCTCCCACATCTATCACTTGTTATTAGTGAAATTGTTATAGGGAGCATTTTTTGAAGATGGTTCTGTTTGAAGCAGAAGCAAAGATATTTATTGTCTCTTGCTTAGATGGTGTCAACTGTCTGATCTCTTTGACCATAGAGGTTTTCATCCCTCCCCTTTATTGTTTCGAACAGGAATGTCAATTTGAAGAAGTCTTCTTGATTGATTGCCCTCTTTCGGAGACAACGGTGGTTGAACTCGTGATATCACCTCTACCTTTAAGCTTTTACTTGAGTGCTTGTTGTATAAGCTTTTTCATTTGTTTGACCAGTGTATTGATCTATGCATTGGTTTGTTTGGCTCCTTGTAGCCTTATTGTATTTGTATCCTCCATTGGTGGAGCTGAACTCTTTTAAGTTTCAATGAAAGTTGTTTGATCAAAAAAAAAAAGACATGGACACTCTTCACATGGATGTGTCCTTTTGTCATTGTCCGCCTTACTTGGTCGGACCTCGACCACAAAAACTTATGGGTCGTCACATGGTCATACTACGACCTGGTCATCATGGACATATGATATTTTATTTTACTTCAGTACCACCGACCATGTTCTAATCTGGTCGATCCATATTGTGTCATAGACTTTGTCTATACACGTCCATAATTTATCTCATGAGTATCTAAGATCATGATTTGATCAATGATCATTACTGCAATGAGTTTTACATACTCATTAGATTTTGGTTCTATAACCAAATACACTCATCGGACCTTATTCATGGCAATCAATCTTTCTTGACTTTGGTAATGTCATATATACTATATTTTTTCATGGCGTCTCATGACCTTTCTTTGCCGTGGATTACTCCATACATTGAAATGTATATTAGATCATGGACCTTGTCCATACACGCACACAACCTGCCATTTATGTCTAAGATGTTGTTGGCGTGTTGCTATCATTTATTTATGTATCAGTGTTGGTCTCTCAGGACTTTTCCTGCCATCAGTATACCATGCCGTAGACCATCTAATCCTTTTAGATGCATTAGGTCATAGACCTCGACCAAACATTGGTACTTCTCTCTTACGGACATATGTGTATATGCAGCCCCACGTGCATTATTCGTATGGATCTTTACACGTCCTTATGGGCTGTCATATGATAGCTGGTCTTTCTAAGATCTAATAGATAATCTATATCAACCAATTGACCTTTCTTTAGGCTGGTTCCGAACACAAGGGATTTAAACTTCTTTATAAGTATGTATGGAATGAATTAGATTGTTCTTAGACAACTCTTTTACTAAGTATTACTTAGTCTATTGTTGGGGTAAACATCGGTCAATGACGAAATCGTCACCCAAAAATCCTCGAAAGAAAAGCCAAGCGACGATCAAATCCAAGAAACGGGTCGTCGCTCGATAAAACTCACGGAAGGCTCGTCCACTCTCATCTGGCGCCAACGGCGAGGGTCCTGGCGCCCGTCCATGCGATCGTCTCATAATCTCGGGCAACGACAGCATCTTGGTCCCTTGAAACCCATGTCTGGATTGTCCGAGATCTACAATGAGTCTTCCGTAAAACCTTCCC